>OZ005650.1:353849948-353964948 GCA_963930645.1 Salticus scenicus | reverse complement strand
TATCTTCAATATTTTCAAAATACGTAAAAGGTAAAAATATAAGTAAATCTTAAAATAAATAAATAAATTAATCTATATATTAATAGGCAAGCATAAAATTTGTTATCCCTTTTTACCATATTAATTAAGGGAGTAGAGGGTTGAAAATGGTATCATTCGAAAGGTATGGTTAGCCGGAAGGTGCGAATACAAATATCATTTTCTTACGATGTCAAGAAGGTATTTAAAAATACATTTATTTTTTATGCATTTTCCCCCATTTTTCCCTTTTATACACGTATTCCTTTACATTAAAAAATACCTTAAAGTAGAAAGTTGTTAAATCTGGCAATTTCATAAAGCTCAAATAAAACCATAGACACAGTAATTTGTATAATGTAGCACCACTATACGCAAGCAAAGTGATGACGTCACTGTCTGTCCATGGAGCCATGAAAAAGATTTTCTATGTTAATCTTCCATTGGATTTTTTGTAAAAAAATATTAAAAAATAAGGTAAATTATCTGCCGATTTTAATTCCGATATTTGGGAATAGTTATATATATGTTACTGTCTACATGTGTTTGATTGAGTTATATTTTCTGTAAAATTGATAAAATTTTAATTTAAAATCACAAAACTCCAGAAAAAAAATGGCAAACTTCCAGTTTCGAATGCAAACATAAACATTTCATTTCAAAGGATGATATTTAAACAATAAATATTCAACTAATATACTAAATAAAAGGAAAATGGATTTGTTACTAACTGCTGCATGTATAAGTAGACGATACGGAAAAAATTCCGATTTCCGTTTTTTGCTGAATTGACATGTTTTGAGCTTTCTTTTCGTTTCAATTTCCTGAAATTGGCTACTTATTTTTTTAAAAAGTGTCTTTATTGCTAGCTTTTGTGGGTAGAAGAAGCAAGTAGAAGATACATAAAAACTTTTGATTTCCGGTTTTCGATGAATTTACACGTTTTCAGATTCCCTTGCATTTTAATTAAGTGAAATTGACTACTTATTTTTATTTTTTAAAAAGTGGATTTATTATTCTTTCCTCTGCATATATAAGTAGAAAATATAAGATTCAGAAAAGTTTTAGATTTTCGGTTTTCGATAAAGTTACACGTTTTGAAATTTCTCGAACTCAATTCGACCATTTTTGAAAAATATCTTTTTTTTTTATTATTATTATTATTTTTTTTTTGTGTGTGTGTTCAAACACTGTACTTTATGAACCAATCGAATTAATTTAACAGAATTTGATACTTGGGCCTTGGTTTGACATGGTACCTATTAGTTTCTGGGCTGTATCACACAACAAGGGGCGTTTTCACGTTGCGATTTTCTCTCATTTCAGGAAAGGCTAACATCTACAGAGAGAAATAGTTATATTAAGTAAAACTCTGCTAATTTAGTTAGAGTGAATATCGACAAAGAATTGCTGCAGCTGTGTTGCAATTGCATTCCGTTTAGGACAAGGGAATAACTTTGCTTTGCCTCGCTTTGCAAAAAAAAAAAAAAAAAAAAAAAAAAAAAATGGTCGAGTTTCGACCACTGGGCGATACTAGTTAAATTTAAAAGAAAAATAAATAAATAAAAATATTAATATTTAATCTATACTAATATATAAATGCGAAAGTTTGGATGGATGGATGTTTGTTTCTCAATCACGCCACAACGGCTAAACGGTTCTGGATGAAATTTGGTACAGAGATGTAGAATAGTCTGGAATAGAACATAGGCTACTATTTATACCGAAAATTTGATTAGATTTAAAAAAAAAAAAACGGTAATTTTCAGAATAATAAACCGGTAATTGACTTAATAAAAGCCATTTAAATTTTTAATTGTTGCCAAAAAAGTTTACGAGGTATTTTTATTTATTTATTTTTCAACATAAAATGAAATATGCTTTCACGCGAAAAATAAAAAATTACTAAATGTTAAATTGGTCGATGAGAAAATGACACTTTATAATTTTAATATACTAATATATAAAACTAATATATAAATGCGAAAGTTTGGATGGATGGATGTTTGTTACTCAATCACGCCACAACGGCTAAACGGATCTGGATGAAATTTTGTACAGAGATAGAGAATAGTCTGGAATAGAACATAGGCTACTATTTATACCGAAAATTTTATTAGATTTTTGAAAATTAATTAAAATATGAAAATAATAAGCTGGTAACTGACTTAATATAAACCATTTAAATTTTTAATTGTTGCCAAAAAAAGTTTACGAGATATTTTTATTTATTTATTTATTGTTTTCAACATAAAATGAAATATGCTTTCACGCGAAAAAAAAAAATTGCTAAATGTTAAATTGGTCGATGAGAAAATGACACTTTATAATTTTAAAATAAAATAGTAATATTACAAATCTAACATATTTTTTCTGAATTTTATTTCATAGCATTTTTTTATATACCTGAATTTCTGATTTTTTTTTAGTACGGCGGATGAAACACGCTTGGCATAAAAGCTAATTCAGCATTATATTACAGGTATTTTCTTATTGATAATTCTGGACAATTTTTTTTTTATTTTGATGCTGAAGTAGATCGGACATTTTTCGCCAAGGAAAAGATAGAAAGAAATACGCAAGTGAAGTGATGACGTCACTGGCCGTTCGTGGATGCAAGAAAAATATTTCCTATGTTAACGCCCATTGGATTTTTTGTAAAAAAATTATTAAAAATAGAAAAAATCTATTTCCCGATTTTAATCCCCATATTTAGGTATATATATGTATTAGTTATCATGTTGATGCGTTAGATTAAGTTATTTTTGTTGTAAAATTGACAAAATTTGAATTTTTAATTTCAAAACTCTAGGGGGGGAAAAAAAGGCAAACTTCCATATTCGATTGAAAACACAAACATTTAATTTCAAAGGACGATATTAACACAATAAATATCCAACTAATATACCAATTAGAAGGAAAATGATAAATATTCTATCATAATTTGAAGTCAAATTTGTTTTCAAATGTCTAAATAAAGTATCTGATATAAGATACTAATATGTTGCAGCGGAATAGATTTGATATCGGTCATCCTTGGCAGGGAAAAAAAAAAAATCGCCAAATTATTTGGCGAACATAATTTAATTCCTTTCAAAAATCATAGTTATTTTAACAACTTATATTAAGAGAGTAATGAATAATATGAAACAATATTTCGTACACTGCATATTACGAAAATATACATCTGGCATGTATATTTTCGTATTACGTTTTTGATCACCAAATACAATAAGCACCAAGAACGGCAGAGTTTTGAAATTTAAAATTAAAATTTTGTCAATTTAACAGCAAAATAACTCAATCTAACACATGCACATGATAACTAATACATATATGCCCAAATATGGGGATTAAAATCGGGAAATAATTTTCCTCGATTTTTAATATTTTTTTACAAATATCCAATGGGCGATTAACATAGGAAATCATTTTCTTGCATCCACGGACGGTCAGTGAAGTCACACTTCGCTTGCGTATAGGAACAATAATCGCATAAATTATATTTTGGTCTAAAACGGCAACAAAAATTCAAAAGTCGCCAAGGGCATAAAGACTGTACCATGATCAAGTTTACATATTAATTAATTTATTTATTTTTCTATATACCAACTACTATTAACTAAGCATGAAGTATATATAACCACAAAATAATAATAATAATGATTGTCTCATGCGATAGAAGTAGACGATCATAGCATATTGTAATATTATATGTGGCTTGAAATTGCTGTCATTCTATGGTTGATCGATTAAATCAAATAAATGTAGGAAATAACTTGAGAGCAACTATTGTGTACATCACGTATAATGTTGTTCATATGTAACTGGGATTCAGATATAAAAGAGCTACTTTTTCGATACTGTCCGTATCGAAACTGTCATATATGCAGAGCCTGACTAAGGCAGGGGCATGCGGGGCAGTTGCCCCGGGCCACCACATCTTAGGGGGCCCCCAAATCGAATAGAAAGTTTATTTTACGTTTCCTTCTTTAATGAACTTTTTTTAAACAAAATATCAGTACATTGTAAAATCCGACTTAATTGAGCTATCGCGATTAAGAAAATTTAGCTGAATTCCGCCTTAATGTCAGCAAGGATATGAATTTTTCGCAGCTTGATGACAAAGTTAACAATCAGAAATAAAATGGATCTATAATGAGGTGAAAAATTTAAATACCTCCATAAAACTCGGTTCTTAATTACTAAAGTAGTGAAGCAGGGGGGGGGGGAGGGGAAAGTAGTTTTTGCCCAAACCCCAATTAGGCTAAGTCGGGCCCTGCATATATGATAAGCACCGAAATGGAAGCCCAAGAGTAAGCCATTGTCGCAGGCAATAGGGACAGGCACTGGAGATTGCAAGGACGAACAAGACGCTGCCGCTGGCAGGGGGAACCCAAAGCGAGCTTTTGACCGATTTCAGTTTTTTTTTTCATAAAGCTATATAGAAAAGAGTTTGCCAGCGAAGCGGTCAAAGCCGTCCAAAATTGTTTAAGAACAAAAATATTATTCAACAATTCGCCGGGAGATGAAAAAAAAAAAAAAAAAAAAAAAAAAAAAATCATTTCTTTGTAAAAAATAAAAAAAAAAAAAAAAAAAACTTAAAAATTTGAAACTCATAAATATTATATGAATTTCACCACATAATTAAAATTTTAATTCCCCAGTCACCAAATTATTATTAGAACCAGATTAATATTGTGCAATAGTGAACTAAAATCATACAAAGAAAGGTTTCGAAATAAAATTCATAATTGACGACCCAGTTTTTATACTTCCGTAACGCAGTACTATTTTAGTACAGGATCGCTATGAACGAATTTTAAATTTTTATCGCCATGTTGGCGATAACTTTTTATTTATTTATTTTGGCATTTTATTTTGGCTTTCAATGAGTTACAAATTTTTTTGAGCATACTTTATCAGACTCTGTTTTGCACAGCACCACAATGATAAGGTTTCATTACATTACATATTATGATCAAACTGTCAATTCCCACACATACACATCAAAATTTCTACGTGAACGAAGTCACGGGTAACAGCTAGTCTTACATATATATAATCTTGTAAATTAAAAAAAAAAAATCAAAAAAGTGATATATGTATATTGAAGATAGGATCTTATACATAACAGGCAGATAAATTAATGTATTAATATATATATATATATATATATATATATATATATATATATTAATATATATAGGGGAGAGTGGGAAGGAATGGGACATTTTTCATGTTTACATTGATAAAGTCGGCCATATGTAATTCAGAATTTTGCAACATTGCCCATAACTTGCCACAGACATTCCAGTAATCAGTTACATATAAACATACTAACTTTAATAAAAAGTTATCATTTTTAATTAATAATATATATATATATATATATATATATATATATATATATTACATGTATGTGCATTGTCCCATTCATACCCACTTATGGGGATGAATGGGACAGGACTGAAGTTGTCCCATTCAACCCCACTCTCCCCTATACACTCACGTTTGTGAAAATTGCAACACCAAGAAGGAATGCGAATATCAGAATGATATTCATTGGACACATACATTATAGTAGGAAGACTAATTGATTGAAATTTCAAGAAATTTAGAGTAGTATGTACTCAGAAAACAGTACATAAAGCAGCAACCTCTGTGAGCAATAACAGCACTTATCTGCCTAGGCATTGACTCAGACAGCGATTGGATGACATGTACGGGTTAATTTATACTAAGGTACGGATCTTGGCAAATGCGCGACATAATTATCATAGAAAGGTTCGAAATACAACCTCTTTTAAAAAAGCTTAAATCCAAGTCAATTGTTCTTTTTTTATCATTCAGATCTTACAACTTTTCTGGAGGATTTTAGGGGGAGGGAGGGGGGGGGGGAGAAATCTTCCCTACATGGAAACTGCAAATTAGAAACTTTTTCCTCTCCTAAAAAACAAAATTTCACTCCCAGCTAAGTAGATAATTTACTGTCCTGGTAAATTGACCGGCACCAGAAATCCTAGTACAGTCTCTAATCGGCTAATGAGGCCAGAAACATTTGACACTGCGGGTTTTCTGATCTGGCCGGTTGAAAAGGAAATCCGAATGCGCTTGCCTATTATGTCCTTACCAGGAAACCATCCCCATAGCGTAATAATAGAAATCAATTAAATGATATTCATTCGAGAGGGCATGATCTAACATTATTTTAGATGCATAAACTGTTTGCCCTCATGAGCCCATTTTCGAGATATCTATATTTAAGTCTGAGTAAAAATGTAGCAACGAGAAAGGACTGGGTGAAGTCCCGATAAAACCTGTCAGAACCATGACTTTAATCAATTTTTAGATTCTACGTTAACAAATTTTCAGGCATTATATTTCAATGGAATATATCTCAAAGCTGAAATAAGCAACTGATTTATGCGTCCAACAACACGTTTGTCTACGCTCTTTCAATTTCTGCTTATTTTTGGATTTCATTCATTATTTCAGTAAATCGTGGTTTTACCGATTAAGGCGTAGCTGCACTGATTATTAGCGAAATTTCATTTTTAAAACTCGAAAATGAGCTGACGAGGGCAGTTTTTTTATGCGTCAAAAAACAAGTTTTTATATGCTCTTTCGATTGATGCTTGGTTTTTTTAATTATTACAGTAAGGAATGGCTTCCTGGTGAGAAGAATCGGCGCCTCAGAACTCACTCACAGGAGTTTAAGATAGAAACCTGGTGCCTTAAAGATGTCATAACACGAGGGCATCATCAAAGCAGCAAGATGCATTCGTGCCTACTAAATAATTACAAGTGACTTCTGTATTAGGCTTCCTCTGAAACACCATTGTTCAATTTAAATGTAATGTAGCCATCTACAGAACAGAGAAGAATCAAAAGTTTCAAAATCGATTAAAACAAAGAAAAAATATTAAAATAATTTCGCATAAAAGTTATAAACAATGTCAAATGTGTGATTTCAGCGTAAAACCACAGAAGGTTAAAAGGTTAAGAAAGGGCTAAGCTGAGCTGCGCAAATTAATTGTATGAAAATAAATATTAAAGCGATTAGTATGACAATAATTAAAATATATATATGTATATTTGAAATACAGAATCATTATTTTAACATAAAAAAAAAAAAAAAAAATGTTTACATTCTTTTTATTGGAAGTTGAAATTACTATAATATATATGAATCAGAAAATTAATGTATTTTTTTTTCTTTCTTTATATATATATATTTTAAATCGATTTGCTAATATATTAATATATAGTTGATTAATTGGAACCCAAAGTAACAACGGGGACATTTTCATTTATCAAAACGCCAGAAACTACTTCATGCTCTTCAAAAAATTAAATATAAACTTAATAAAGCAAATAGCTAAGACATATTACAGATGTTCTCAATAAGATTTTGGAGTTCATTTATCACAAAGCAACCTACTGAGAATTCTGTAATTGATGAAAGTCTAGACTCTTATCTTCATTTGCTTCAATAAATTATCAGTTCTCAGAATTTGTCTAATACCATTTATAGAGCAGATATCGAAGCTTAACTTTAACTTTTATTTGAGGTCCTACTTTCGTAATATATCAGGCGAAATTTTATTTTCAATTCTTTTGTTTTCTTTATTTAATGTGAGTTAAGGGAAATCCTTAAATAATAATAATGATTTATTTCTTTTTCTATTTCCAAAGCGGTTGATTAATACGTTTTTATTAAATAATAAAAAATTTAAAGACACATCATTTTTTACTCCTTGACCAAACAAAGAGGGGTGTTAGAAATTTGAAGTTCTTGTCTAGCTCTGTATGTGCCTGAGTGTAAGGTGCCCGAAGGGGATTATGTGTGACGTTTTACCTCCCAAACGAATAAAATGACCCATTTTAATGCATTTTCTTTCTTTTTATCCCTCTTTTTTTTTTTTCTTTTTTTTTCATTAGAACGATGATTTAATCAGGATTGTTCTTATTTATGTTTAGTTAAAAAAAAAAAAAAAAAAAAAGTATTTGATAGATTTTTTAAAATTAATTAAAATTGATTTTTTTCAGGTTATTTTGTATTGAAATTGTAACGAAAGTTTCATTTGTGAACACCGTGGCTCTGTCGTAAAGCATCCGGTTACGAAACCAGCGATTGTGAATTCGATCCCCGTCAAAGCAAGTTGTCCAGAAATGGTTTTTGTTTAAATCTAAATTGTTTTTTTTGCATTTATTCATTACGTCATTATGCTAATTATGTTTATAATTAATTATTTGATTAATGTAATACGATTTCTAGAACTTTCGAATTCTGGAATATTCTGTTCTAGAACATTCATTAATCGTATATATACTGATGTGGAACTTAGTTGAGTTGAAAATAAAGTCTCAAACTGAGCTTAAAATTTTCTGTAATATTTTGACTTTAGAGTTTCCCCACAAACAGTTATTTTAGACTGCACTCATATAATCTATGTGACGATTTTTTGGAGGCGCCGGGTAACTATAAGTAATCGTCTTCAAGGACAACGTCCAGAGTTTGAGATCCTTTCTAATCCAAACAGAAGTTCAAGAAGGATGCAGAACGAAATCGAGCAAAAGCCCAATATTGCCACAGTACCAATCCTGACATATCAGATACCTAGAAATCCATATATCTTTTCCAGAGACGACCAATAAGATTCTAGTAGGTGACTAAAAGACTTACAACGTACTGCTACCTACAACCGCTGGGATGAACAAATGTGCCTAGATTGCTGGAACAGCTAGGCAATGGTTGATAACAAGGAGGACATTTTTACTAGTGAACTGCATTCAAGAATGCACTAAAGAACACTAGCGTTTTAACTTTTATAGAGGACAGTTATGAATTGTTGAAGCTAAGAGGTGTTCTCTTAGCTTTCAGCAATCCCTAACCGACCTTCACTTTAAGCTAGTCTTTGCTTAAATACTACCACTGAAGAATCAATATGATTGCCTTTACACTCAAATCTTTATCAGAATCTTCTCCAATTTCAGAATTTCCAAATACTATGGAGACCAGGAAATAATAATAATAATAAAAACTTCAAGCAAGGACTATTCTTTCGATAAGTAGATCCCTTTTCGCACTTTTGTACAATTTTCCAAAACTTTCTAACTGCCTAGATCCAACCATATGAAATCAACCTCGAACATCAGTCCTTCGCAAACACTAAAAATTCTGTAAATTTTGTAAGGTGCCTTAAAAGGTTAAATATATATTGAAAAGCTTAAATCCTTTGGTGTGATCCACTTACCAAACAAGACATTTTTTTAATATCTCAAGATATGCTTTAAGAACTCTTGAAAGTTTATATAAAGCACTGCGAAATATATTTTTGTGTTAAAGTAAATGGACAACGTGTAAAATCATTCGTTGACTCAAGTGTTGTTTACTCCGTCATCTCTGAAAAATTACACAGGCAATTAAATGCACCTATGTTTGCTGAGAATGGACCAAGTTTGAGAACTGTATGTGGAAAACCCATACAGCCTCAGGAAGTCGTGTGTTGAATATGAATTTAAATGGAACTGCGGATCAATTTGAATTCCTGGTGTTTCCAAATTGTAGCGACTAAATGATACATGGATGGGACTTTTTCGGTGCTACAGATACCACCGTAGATTGTGCAAATGAAGAGCTTCAACTTGCAGAAATTCCTTGAAACAATCCCAAATCAAATTATTCAGACTGCTCTTTGTTTGCTGCAAAAGATTATGCAGTTGAGCCATATATAGCCCAGCAGGTATGTGCTTAGAACACATATTAATTCAAGAAACACATGCAGCTATTATTATCGGAAATGAAACACTTAGGTGTGAAAAAGTTTTTTTTATACCAGCTTCAATAATTTTTGTCAAAAAAGGCTGGTGCAAAATCTGGGTAATGAATTGCTTTCGGGGAACACAGATAATACAAAAGGTATGAAAATAGGCTACTTGACGACAGTAACAAATGAATCGATCAGTTCTCTGACTGATAAGGACGAAAGAGAGACTACTCCAGTAGCAACGTTGTTTTAACGTTATTATAACTATTTTTCACTGTTCAGACTTATTTGAAACGCTACAACAACGTTATGTGCTACCTGGGTAAAGGATGCAAATCCATAAAGCGACTCACTCGACAAAAGCTAAAGAAAATTTTAGATTCTGAGCTGATTACCTCTGAAAAAGACGAGTTGCTCAGTCTGCTAGTAGAATTTAGTAACATTTTTTACTTCAACAGAAAAATTAAGAAGTCAAGATGTAATACTGTAAAGCACATGATAGACACGGGTGGCAATGCTCCAATCAAAGACCTCATCGCACATCAGCTACTGACAGACGTGTGATTGAAGAAGTATAAAGAATGTTAAAAGGTGATGTGATACAGCCATCAGGTAGTCCTCGGTCATCTCTAGTTGTACTTGTAAAAAAAGAAAAATTATGAATAGCATTTTTGTGTCGACTACAGAAAACTGAACAAAATTACCAAGAAAGACGTCTATCCATACAACAGATTGATGATGCTTTGGACTGCCTTGCAGGTGCAAAAATTTTTTCTATGATGGATCTGAAGTCAGATTACTGGCAAATAGAGATTGGTGAGAAGGATAGAGAAAAGACTGCTTGCATTCGATCTTAGATTCACCAAGAAGAAAAATTTTCTTCACAAAATGTGGTATGAAATCTGCGCTGAATTTTTATTCCTCAGTAAGCTTCACATTTGTATTAAAGACACATTATTTTTAGTAGTTATAACTTGATTTAAATTAGTGTGTTTGCTTCATATAAAATAAACCATATAAAGTAAATTTTTAAACCACTGAAATATTTAAAGAATGTACAACTAATTTTTCCTAATGATAATTTATTGGCATCCGAATAAGTCTATCATAGATATAGTAAGCGCAGTTCTACAACCACCTGTTCAAACAATTTCTTAATGTAAAAAACATATTAAAGAAAAGACAAGGCTTGAATATAAGAAATAAAATAATGCTTTATTGAACTTAAAGGGGGTGGGGTGTGTGCGTGTGTGTGTCTGTGGAGGAGTTGGGGGGCAGGGCTACTTGCTATTAACAAAACTTGTATGTTTAAATTAATTTAAAGCACTTTGACTATAACCGACCTCCACTTTAAGCTAGTTTTCGCTTAAATACTACCACTGAAGAATTAATATGATTGCCTTTACACTCAAATCTTTATCAGAATCTTCTCGAATTCCAGAATTCCCAAATACTACGCAGACCAGGAAATAATAATAATAATAGTAATAATAATAATGATAATAAAAACTTTGAAGCAAGGAGTATTCCTTCTATAAGTAGACCCCATTCCGCACTTTTGTCCAATTTTCCAAAACTTTCTAACTGCCTAGATCCAACCATATGAAATCAACCTCGAACATCAGTCAAACACTAAAAATTCTATAAATTTTGTAAGGTGCCTTACAAGGTTCAATATATATTGAAAAGCGTAAATCCTTTGGTTTGATCAACTTACCAAACAAGATAGTTTTTTGATATCTCAAGCTATGTTTTAAGAACTCTTGAATGTTTATATAAAGCACTGCGAAATATATTTTTAAAATAAAATCCTGAATAGTTTTCGGGGGCGCACTAGACTGGTCGGTGGACCACCGAGCTTGTAATCCGAAGATTACGGCTTTGATACTCGAGCCAACCTAAGACCGTCGTATACATTGTTGGTGGTTAGTGCGTATAAAATCGGCTGTGGGCGTAATATTTCCTATGTTCCGTAAAAATAATACCTCTTTGGTGTTACCGAAGCATAGGAGCCATCTAATCGGAGAGGATCAAAATTGTAATGTTTCCAGAGCACCCCTAGGGGTGAGTTCTAAACAGTCGCTAATTACATAACGCGTAGCTATATAGTACGAAGTAAAACACATTCAACTCTAACCTATTCTACACAGAATAGGATTCACTAGTGCGACGTAAAACCTACTTAACCAACCAACAACTGAATAGTTTTAAAAATGTGTTCTATTCTTAACGAAAAATTAAAAAATAAACTTGCACCAAAATTAATTCGAAATCAGTAAACGATTATTATTACAATTTATCAAGGCTCTTTCATTTTGAGAACAAATTCTTTTTCGAATTGTAATCCTTATTAATATGATAAATGGGTTCTGTTGAAAGTCAGTAATTTTTGATAACCTGCATAAAATCGGGTAAAAGTTTCTTTTTGGTATGTCTACAATTCTTATTTTCTGTGTTATTTTACCGGAATAAATTATCACAAATTTCTTTTTAATCTTTTAATTTCATGAATCTCACTATATATATTTGTGTGTGTGTGCTTCTCTTTATCAGTCTCACTTATACAAATATTTATATACATGTATAAATATAAAAATTTAATCTGTTATTTCAATTTTTATTGAGTACAGTTTTACAATTAGATTATTTTGATTATTTATTTTTAACAAAATTTGGAACAGTTACGTGTGCTGCAGAAAGAAATATAATTGTGAAAAGCATTAAATAATTTTTTTTTGTCGAATAATGAAATGTGACACTTTGGGATTTTTGTCCACTAATTAATTATGTATATACTTTCAGCTCCCTACTTTAAAGAAACCCAATCAGTTTTTATAAAAACTTAAGTTTTTTAAATAAATAGTAATTTTTTTTTTTTTTTTTTTTTAATTCTGATTTCGGGAATTGTATACGGAAAAAATATCGTGAAATTATATAATGGTTAATAGCATACATTTGTTGTGACGTTTACAATCACTAATGCTCAAGGGAAATATATATCATAAAATTTTTCAAGGTGCAGTCGTATAGGCAAAAAGTAGACTTTTTTGTTGTTGCTTCTGCAAAAATTTTGTGAACGCACTGTAAATAGAAATTAAATTCAGACAGAAATGTGTCTGAAATACCAATTTAGATACATAAATGTCTGAAACACTTACGCATGCAAAATTTCAGACGCATGTTCTGTGTTAAATTAAGACTCATAAGTGTTTTTTTATATGTGAGTTGAGATAAACAATCTGAACAAGGTTGATATGTCTGAAATTAAGACATAAGACTATAAAACATATTACAGTTTAGAGACATAAAAATTGAGGTATTTTACAATTTAGGCACTTAGAAATCCAGACATTTCAAATTTCAGACACTTAGAAATTGAGACATTTGTATTACTTAACAAAGTTTCCATAAGGTATCTACTTTAAGCAGTATGCATATCCTGTTTTAATTTTTTTTTTTAAACAAATAAATTTAATATTATTTTGTATAATATAAGTAGTTAATTTATTTAAAATACTTAGACAAGAAACGTATTCGGCTAAAAATTAAAAAACAAAGTTAATTTTTATTTAAAGTTCTCACATGTAATAAAAAAAAATATTAAGACAAACGAACCATGTAACTTGTAACTAAGAAAGTGAATTTGTAACTAAACAATCTTAAACAATTTGTGTATAATTGATTTTTTTCCCCGTTTTAAAAATTATTTTCTTTCGCAATGTTTGCCTCACTTCAAAATGTTAAAGAACAAATTTTTGGTTTACATGTACATAGTTTGTTTTCTTGAAAATACCAGTTTTAAAAAAATCATTTAAATCCATAGTCTACTACTTTTTCATATTTATTACGCATTTTACAAAAAAACTCTAAACCTCTATACATAAAATTTAAGATAATAATATGTATTAAGCTTTAATTATTCTGAATAGTTTTATTGCAAAGACATAAAACTTTGATTTGTTCTACGGATACTAGAATATATTTCATTATAGAAGCAACCTACACTGTGTGTCCCGGTGACTTGATTGGGAGCACCCTCGATTTTGAATCTGTTGGTTGTCGGTTCGATTCCCAGCATGGGAAATGGAAAACGTTTTGTACAAAAAATTAATGCTTTTTTATGCTATAAGAGATACTATAATCTATTTTTCACAGATAAACAGTATAACACGCAACTTTTTATTTAATTATTTATGAAAAATATTCACTGTAGACAGGATCAAAAATGGCAGAATTTCAGACACTTCAAGAGTGTGAAACGGTGTTCCTTTTAAGGTACTTCAAGTGTCTGAAATAAATAAGACACTTTTTAGTATCTTAAAATTGAACACCCCATTTTAGAGACATTTGTGTCTGAATTTCAGACACTTGTACTTACAGTGCGAAATATACAATAAATTTACGTTACGTAATTTTGAAGGTTACAATACATATAATTGTCGACAAGAAGTCGACAAATAATTCGATCAGTATACTAACTGTGAATCCAAATAGTGCATATAATTGTTGACAAATAATTTGATCAATATACTAACTGTGAAACAAATGGTAGTGATGGAGCATCTTTACTTCTCACTCATATTTTGAAGTGCTTAAGTGAGTACTTTTTTTTTTAAGGAATTAGAGATCACATATTAATTAGGGATTATATGTTAATTATGTAATAAGTACAAGTAGGGTAACATCGGATTTTAAAAGTGTAATCGCTCATATAATGTATTTCTCAAGCGTGCTTATTCAACATATTCTGTAGAAATTACCACCCCTCTTTTTTTTCCCAACTTATTATTTTAATAGTGGCTTCTTTTGAAGAAATTATTTTTATTCTCAAAATCATGTAACGTTTACATTTTTCTGATCAAGAATACTTTAGTTTTTTTTCTTTCTTATCAATGCGCCTTACTTTTTTTTTTTTTTTTTTTTTACAGATAATTATGTCTGGGAATAACATATCAATTGTTAAAACCTTTTCGATATAGTGAATACTTATTAAATATTGGTCTTCATTAAATGTAGTGATCGCTATCGGTTTTAGATACATATGCATTTTTTAATAGCCTAGTCTGCACAGGTTTCTGAAACACTCTCTTATCTATTTTGTTTCAATGCTTCACTTACTGAAACTGACTTGCAATCGATCACAGTGTCAAGCTTAAAATCTTTACTTAATTTTTAACTACCTCCACCCCATTTTCATTTTCTGATTCGCATATCCTTCGTTGTTCTAATGTGATGACCCCTCATTGCATTTCGGCTTTATACAGCAATCTATATAATATTTCTCTAACGTGGGCCAGTTTCAATTATTTTTGTCGAAACGATACGATACGCGAGGATAAAAAAAAATAATATTTATCATGGACAATATGAATCAATGGACTAATAAGAAAAAATGACGACATTTAACTGATGAGATTATTTTACGAAAAAATGTATTTTTAACAGTTGTTTCACCAGAATCTTTGCAAGCATCATTTTAAACCTAGCAGTATTTTAAAGATATATACCGCATATGAACTTTTGTGTCATAAATTGACTAAAAAACACAATCAAAAAATATTAAAAATAGGAATTATTTTATTTTATTTTATTTATTTATTATATATATATTAACAAAAAGAATATACCAAAATTAATAAAAAGTCATCGCCAACATGGCGACAAAAATTTAAACGGCGTCGTGAGAGTCCTATATTAAAACTGTACTGCCTATGGAAGAATGAAAATTGGATCGTGAACCATGAATTTTATTTGAAAACCTTTCTTTGAATGATTTTGGTTTAACTATTGTACAATATTAATTTGGTTTTAATAATAATTTGGCTTCTGGTAAATTAAAATTTTAATTAGGTGGTGAAATTGGTGTAACATTTATGAGTTTCAAATTTTGAAGATAAATAAGAAAAGAAATAAAGGGCGAATATTTCTTACGGGTTTGCTAGTAGGAAATATAAATAAAATACGTAAGTAAATAGAAAGTAAATAGAAAGTGTACGTAAAGTAAGAAAAATATGCCAAATGTTCATAATAATTATAGCACAATATCTTTTTGATAGAAAGACGTTATTTTCAGTTCACCATGATTTCCTAATGGTCATTGATTATCTGATTAATGTCACAGTTATAGTTTTATCAATGTTACATTGAAAGTCCTGAATACAATTTGTAAAAGTTTCTTTTTTCCAACTTTATGTATGGGTTTAGAGACGTATATGCTGTACCAGCTGTGTTTATTTTTCGTTATTCTACGTCTTATTTATTTATTTATTTATTATTATTATTTCATCTCTTTACATTTATTCTCGTATGTTTAAAAAATTGAGTAGTTTTATTATATTCTGATACGTTAAAGATATTCTAACACATGTGATGTGCGTAATCAAAGTGCAAATTTAAGTATGAAGCATATTATTTATTTTATTTTTTAAGAAATTTATTAAATTGCCTTTTTAATATATGTAAAAAAAGGTATTCTAATAAAAATATTTTTATGCACAAATTTTTAAAGTAAAAAATTTTGATAATATTTTTTAAGTCAATCCTCTGAGAAATTATATGCCTGCAAGATAAATATGTATTTACTTAGATCGAAATACAATTTATATGCATACATAATTTATATATGTGTAAAAAAAAACGTTATTTCGAAGAAGTATAATCTTTATTATTTCGTCTGTGCTTACACATATTTTTTAGAAATTTGAAACTTCATAAACAAATATATCCGAGCGTAAAAGATTTTAAGCGAAAAATGAAATTCCTGACATTCCTTTCCTGCATTTTTGCTGCTGAAATATTTTTTTGCAGTTTTCAACAGCAAAATTACATTTAGATTTACAATAAGAATTTCACATAAATATTTCATATAAAGAGTTTCTGCATAAATTTTCTATTTGCGTTTAAATTCAAAATATATTTTTTACAAGCGGCAGATTCTGGTACAAAATTCTCATAAACATATTAAAATTATCGATTCGAATAAAAACAACTTATTTCTTAAATATTCCTAAATATACAAGCGGCCATATGGCAAATATTATAACAAGAAAAATATATTACATTTTTGATGACATAACACGTAAAAGTTATGCAAACAAAAAGTTTTTATAGATCTTTTATTTGTTTATTTTTTTGACAGAATGTACCTTGATTTTTAATATGTTACCGAAAAGGTAGAATGCATTATTACTAATGGTGACAAAAAGAGTTGGGGGAAAAAGGTATGATTATTATAAACGAGTCCTACAGTGCATTCTGACATACATCTGAGTAAAAAATTACATTTAATTTTTATAAATAATTGAAAATGAAAAAGGCGGAAGGAACTTATGCAGACACAAATATATATACATATATTAAAAAATTGAATAAATTAAAGTATTTCTGATACTCTAAGAAATAGTATTATAAAAAAAGGGGGGAATATGAATAAGAATGAACATTTATTTATTTTAAATAATTTCCAACGCAGTTGAAAACTGTGTAATGTTTGATTTGCTACGTCAACTTGTACTCCTGTTTCATCCATGGTCCATCCTGTTAATAATATAAATATAAGTAGAGAGAACCAGATTTTTTATAACATTAACTTTTATTACAACTTATAGAAGAAAGAAAGGGCTCGGAACGTGGAAGAACTCGTAAATAGACTTAATTATACAATAATGCAATTTAGCATATATTAAATTTTCATCATCACTGTTGCAGATTGCGTTATCCACAGCTGTAACTCTGAATCTTTAACCTTTCATAAAGCAGAACTATTGACGGCCAAAACACTTTTAGATCACTATCTTTTAAAAGAAAACTCCATCAAAATCACAGACTACAACACACACACTAAGTGCTCCATTAAGCCCGTCCTATTTAAAGTCCTTACATTATAGGGGGCCGCGGTAGCCCAGTCGGTAGAGCGCCGGCCTCGTAATTGGAAGATTGCGGGTTCGGTACTCGAGCCGGCCAAAGACCGTCGTGTACACTAATGGTGGGTGGTGCACGTAAAATATGCCGTGGCCGCAATGTCCTCCATGTTCCCATAAAAATTTATACCTCTGGGGGTGACCGAAGCGGGAGAGCCATCCCTTCCGTGGAGGATCAAAATTGCGATGGCATGTCTCCGGATCATCTCTAATGGTGAGTCCCAGACTGTCGCCAATTGTCCATCTGCGCAGCACTAGTGCGAAGTAAAACCCAACCAACCAACCAGCCTTACATTATAAAAACGATTTACTTCATTTTATACCAAAATACTTCCCCTAAAACTACTCACATTCAGTTTCTATCCACCTTTCGCAATCTTAGTAGATCCTGTTCTTAAATTGTCAAACTACTTAACCAATAATTAGAGACACTCCATGCCAACCCAAATGTACCTCTACTCAATACTTCGAGCCAGCTCTTTCCCGCACAGCATCTCCAAAATATCCTGGGTCCAGCTAGAGACCTTCCCATTCTCAATCGAACCTTTTATCTTGCCTCGACATTATCACTTTAGACTACTTTTAATACTAAATTCAACTGGCGACCTTTACCTTCTCAAGCCAATAATCTAACGCACCACCATCATTTGCAACCTCCTCCAACACTGAAATCCATTGGTGACCTTCACTTTCTCAACTCGACGCCACTCATACCTTACAAGTGTTTATAAATTAGGTTTGTCTGTCGACCTGTCTGTCTGTCCGAGGTAGTAAAACAAAACCTTTAAATGACCCTAGAATGTCTTGAAATTGATATATAGCAAGCAGTCAAGAAATTTGACGCATGTCAAAAAACGGCAATTTTAATTTTATGACATTGAGAAATATGTATGATGTGCACGAAAAGCGTCATATCTCTACCTCGAAAATTATTCACTTTAGAAGCGATTGTGTCAGTTTATTTATAGGATACTCAAGCTTTATTGCTTTCCTTAAATTAATTTTTCTCAAATACTGTATTTTTTAACTGTGTCAGTCCTATTACCGAAGTGTGGAATGCTTTTCGAAATGGTAAAATTGGTGCCAGTGGTTTGCGTACGAGGAAATCCAAGAGAAATCACAAGGTTCTATGAGAAGTAATTCCACAAAGCATGTTTTAATACTGTTATACAGCAAAAAAGAAAAGGACGTTTATTATTCATATTCAATATAGCATGAGGAATGATTAACATAAATGATTAGTTTATAATGCAACGTACAAATATTTATGTACATTAAGAAATGAAATTAAAAATTGCTGGAAGTGTACTTCAATTTATGTTAAGCGTTTATAACACTTAAAAAAAAAAAAAAAGTGTAAATCTGATTATGACTTTGTTCCGTCTAATTGTTTGTCTTTCTGATGGCGCTTTAATTAACGAAAGTTATAATAGAATGACTTAAATTTGATACATGCCATTCAATTTCTCTTGTTCTCTATAGAAAAGCTGTAAATAGCGCAACTGGTATGTAAATTTTGCGATGCATTATGATCTATGAGAATTGTTTTTAAAGATAGTTTAGGGAGAAAAGTTTCTTCAAACCTTCAATATTTATTTTTTTAAATTATTTTTAACACATAATTTAGAATGTTAAGAAAATTTGAAAACAAATCGCATAAAAATCGAATACATGTTACGCGGAATGGATTACATGAAAAAATGTAAAATCAAATCAGAACTTACCCGTAAAAAAAAAAAAAAAAAACCTTGAAACTTGATTTTCTGGATTTCTGATTTTTACACTTTACCACAAGATAATTTTTTAAAAATATACAATAGAATCCATATAGTTATATCAAATTGAAGTTACATATTGCTTTTAATAAGTAAACCTAAATTTTGAAATTTATATTATATAAAAGCAATATAAAAAAATAAAAAATTCATCCAAGTTTGAAATTTTTTTAAAATTATGCTGTAAGATATATTCTATTGGCCGAATTTTCAAAACTGAGGTTCAGAGAGCTAAACTTCATATATATAACATACGATAAAGCTTAGAGAGTCTGCGCACAAACCAACCGAATGATATGAAAAAAAAAATCAAAAAATATTTTTTTACTAATTATTGATGAATAATTTTGAATTAATAATTTTTTTTAAATACATTTTTATTGCTATTTTGTTGCTATGCTTTAATTCAACAACTGTAATAAATTCAAGTAAGGTATTTTTCTCAATCTGTACTTACAGAATTGGTATGATTCCACACCATGCGTACGGGAGATTGTTTATAATAATAACTATGATTAAATTGTTAACAATAATAATTGCACTTAAATGACTTAAATTGTTAAAAGGTTTTTGTAAACAAATATTATTGTACTAAGAGTGAATATTTCAACTTATTAAAAATATACATATATATATATATATATATTAAATAATTAGAAAAATTAATTTAAAAAATATATATCACCTAGCATGAAAATTAGTGTGAACAATGCCCAATCTCAAATGATTTTGATAAATATTTAGAATTAGTGTGTTTCTGAAATGTTATTTCGATCTGAAATACCCTTATCTTTAGTATAATTAGCTAAATAACAGATGCGCAAATTCACCCAATTTGGTAGGAGAGATTGCACAGCCTATTATTCAATAATTATTCACTTTTAGAGAAAATTGTTGATGTTCGTCCAGGTTAGTAGCTAATGAGAAATCTTTTTAAAATATTTTTTACTACTGCCATTCCATAGAAATTCCTAGGAAATATTATGAAAATGAAAGCATTTATTTTGGGAAACAAAACAAAATAACCTTGGTTTATCCTAGACACACCAATATTGCTGCTTTACAACAACTTAAGTCGTCGAGCGCGCACTCTACTCTTTGTATTTAATTTCCTATGTGCACAATCTCTTCTACCACGTTGTCTCTTCTTGCTTTACTCTATGCAAAATTTGAATACTTTCCATTCCTTCGATTTGCTCAAATAAAAAGCATTATGTTTGTTTGGTTATTTTTCTATCAATATTATGTTTCTATGCGAGTTTGTAAAAACGTTGCGTGCATTGCGCCCAACAATTAAATATCGCATAAGACGTCATGGACTCATTATGAAGATCAATATTTGGTTTCTGCATGAATTGAAATAAATTAACAAAACGAATCAAAATTTGTGATATGTATTTCAAACTTAATGCAATCGACCCTTTTTCGAAACAAATTACTATTGGAGATGGAAAATGTATTGTCCACAATAAAAATAATTGAAGAAGATCATGGTCGAAACGTGATGAACTAGCTAAAACCATATTGAAAGCTGAATTGCATCAGAAAAAAATCATGCTGTCATTTTGATGGGATTACAAACACGTGTATTTTGATTTGCATTCAAGAAATCCAACGATTATTTCAGATATTTACTGCCAACAACTTATAAATTTCGAAGAAGCTATCAAAGAAAAAGGGCTAGAATTAACAAATCTCAAAGGAATCATGTTTCACCCCAATGACACAACATCTTTAACAACATGTAAAAAATTAATGGAGCTTAGTTGGGAAGATGTATCGCATTCTTCATACAGACCCAATTATGCACCATCGGATTATATTATTTCAAAGTTTACAAAATTTTTTAAACGGTGAAAATTTCTTTAATAACGATGACCGCACTTGATTGAGCTGTTTGGTAATAATGACCAAACGTTTTGTCCAGTCGGATTCATGATATATTATTTGAAAAATGGTAAAAGATCATTGAACGGAATCCAAGTCATTTGATTGATTATAATTCATTCTGTGGATAGAAAAAATTATGTTTTATTTTACACTAAAATCCCGAAATTACCTTTTTGACAGACCCAGTATTTATTCATGTTAACCAATAAATGTTATTTTTGGGTCGATCGGGGAAAGGCGCCGTAGTTATGTTTGATATTTCTCTGAAATACCCTATTGGTTATATTTATTATTTATCGATCTCTCGCGAAAATTTAAATTTTTGAATAAATATTAAATATATATCTAACTTCAAAAATATTACAAAAATTTTGTAAAAAAAAAAAAAAATAAAAAAAAAAAATAAAGAAATAAAGAAATAAAACCTTCCTTAACGCTTTTGTTTCGGTATCTTACTCAAATCTTGGGTTAATACGACTTATGACATTTTAATATAAAATATGCATTGCAGTTGAAACGATAAAATAATTTTTTAAACTATATTTTTAATTTTAAGTACCTTATAATGTTATTTTATTAATGTTTCCTAATACCTTATTTGATATTTCACTAAAATCAATGTTCAAATGTAACTTAAAACTATAAATCAATCAACTTTTCTGAATGTAAAACTGCCGACATCTTCCCCTAAAAAATTTCGTCCTCTTACTTTAAAACATTAAACAAGACGTCCGTTTATTAACTTACAAAAGTGTAACTCTCTTTTATAAGTCTAATAAAAAGTCCAGTCTATTTTTAAAAATTATCCTAAGTACTGTTTTCCTCTTTAAAATATAGTTTACTAAACTAACTAAGCAAGGAACAAAGTAAATTTTTTAGCACTTATCATAAAAAGACAGATGGATTATAAATCTCAACTAATCGAAATTCTTAAATATTCGCAATATATGTATGTATAAATATATATATATGTATGTATGTTATATATATATAATATACATCTCGTTAAGGACATACTTCGCCTATGAATGGCTGGTGACCTCCTGCGGCGCTTGCGTATAAGAGAGCCACGTAATACGTGATCTAATCCATTGTGGCATCTTACCTCAACTCACAGATTATTATACAATTAGACACTCTCGTATACTCAATGGTAACCAAAATGCGACTACAGTGAACTAGAGGTGAGTTCGGGCTCTATTTTGACAATCCGAGCCCGCCCGGGTACGGTACATTTTTTAACTGAGCTCGCCCGAGCCCGAAAAATTTTGTGTGATCAGAGCCCGAGCCCGCCCGAGCCCGATATTGAAAGTGGTACGTTATGCAACGCATACACAATAGTAAAATTAAATACCGTTTTCATTTTCAAATTAATTTTCTTATTATCAATCCTCAATTTAAATAACTATAAATGTTATTATAACAATTTATAATGTCTGTGTCTCTGTATACATGTATATATTTATGTAATATATATTTATAGTGCAGCCCATTGTTTATAACGCGCCTATCGGGGGACAAAAGATTTATGCGAATGAGTGATATAATGAGGCCCAATATGACGAATGAGGAAGGATTACTGTATAACACTATGACATAATATGCATCCCGTTGAAAAAAACGTTCTATTTAGAAAAAGGAAAGTCAAAGCTACTAAGGTTTGCAAGATTATTTTGTGATTTATAACCTATCATGACTATTATGGCATTACTAAAGGTGCTCTCAAGATGAATAAAATTTCTTTCTTTTCTTTTTTTTTTTTACATTTTCCAGTTAGTGAAGAATAAAATAAATGGAACTTTTAGCTTGAATCCGAGCCCGCCCGGAGCCCGAAGACTTGCGTAAGATTTGAGCCCGATCGGGCTCGGGCTCGGGCTTATGGGCTCGGGGTGAGCCCGTCTCATCTCTACAGTGAACCTGGAAACAATGACTGCAAGTTTCTCGAGCTCTCCAGCTTACGTAATCACTCGTCTTATTCTTATTTTTTCTATGTTTTTCTTTGGCAACTTTGTTATTGTTTACAAACTTGATCGTCCAAAGCAATGCATTTTAAAAAGGAGGTACTAAATATTAAGCAAATAAGTTTAAAAAACATCCATGAACTAAAAATATTTTTTTCCTTTTAAAGCATTTTGTATTATTTAAAACAAACAATGTTAAATATTTAACGATTTCATACAGCTATTTCTGAATTGCAGTTTGTAATTTTTAATTTGTTATTAAATATGAATGTGTTCGATAAAGTATATTTTTAATCAGTATAAAAATTGATTTTACTTCTTAAAAGAATAACTCTGAATGTTTTGAGTATGATTTTGTGAATTCAAAAATAATAGAAAATGAAGAAAGAGAAAAACTTTACACACTACGCTGCTCCTGCTACTAGCTAATCGTGAAACAGAAAAACAATTTTTGGATCAAAGATGAAATCCTTGTAGACTAAGGCAACCAAATGTCCATATTTTTTGTAATTTCTTTTCTCCTGCTTAAACTTGTTTTCCAAATAAAGCTTTTTTTGCAATTTATATTTTAAAATCGATGATAGTCCCCTTTTCTAAGTATTACTTTTGTCATCATTTCTTAATTTTAAATTAGAGACATCTCGCTGATTTGTCCTCATTTTTTCCTCTGGAAAGTTTGGTCGCCTTAATGTAGGCCTAACACATGCGGAAGTTCTTAGTTCTCCCCTCTGTTGACCCTAGTGGTGCTACTATCGCTCCAGTGCGCGTTTTACACTCACTGTCTTATTTGAATGGTAATCTGTTACCTCAACTTACCAAATATAAAAAGAAATTGTGATGGTATGTCTCTGGACCACTACTAGGTTGAGTCCTAGGCCGTCGCCAATTGCCCATAGCACAGCACTAATGCGACGTAAAACCTGACCAATCAAACAACCCAATATAAAATGCTATGAAAGAAAATTTTGTGATGGCCACAACAAACAAGTTTTTGACTGAAAATCACTAAATCAAATTACTCATTCGATTAATAATTCTGTTCAGGAAAATGAAGAAACCTTGCTTTTACAATACAATGCCGTTTTTGTAATTTTTAATTTAAAATGGAAATATTAAGTAATTGTAAAAAGCATGGGGATATTAAAATTAAATAACTTCTTTAAATAAACAAGAATCTAGTAATAATAATATTAACTAAATTACCTAAATCTTGAAATTGAATTATACAATTTAAAAAACACATTATTTATATACCTTAATTTATATTATTATTTTAAACGAAGTTTTGAAAAATACAATTACGTTAAGGAATTATTTTTTCCTTTTCCCGTTAACAAGAATAATGAAAAACGTTTTCCGAAGTAAATTACCTGGAGCAAACTTTTCATAGGCCTTGTTAAAGCAGGGAACTTGGAATAATAATTTAAACCAGATTAGCATAAATTACTATAAAATCATTCTCTCTCTCTCTCTCTCTTTTAAAGAACACAAAAATATTTTTCAGCACTTTTTTTTTTTTTTTTTTCTGAATGAAAACTTAACGTGATTGTTAGTATTGGGAAGGAAAAAAGTTCAAATTTAATTTTTAAACTTATTAAACACAAGATTTATTTTCTGAAATTTCTAATGAACATCGTTTTAAATATCTTTATTTTAAACGTACTTCGAATTTAGATATTCTCAGGTGAAATTTTCACTGTAATAATTTTTTTTAGTTTTTTAATTTGCAAATCTTAAAACAATAATTATGTTGTTCTTTTAAGATTAACCATTAGTTATTTTTTACTATAATTTTAAAATTCCTCATTTTTTATTTTAAGTGATGTTTAAAAATATAAATATGTAAATTATCAGGAGTGAAATTTTGTTACAATTACCATACTGCCTTTGTTTTTCTAACGTACAAAAATGTAAGATTATTTGCACGTAAGAAAATTTCGAATGTCTGAAAAGAAAAAAATGCTTTTTCCCACTACATACTGCTTTCTCACATAAAAAGCAAGAACGATGCGATGTACTACATACTATATAATGTGATATCGTAAGCATTTATTTTATTTTTCTCAAGCACAATATTAAATTCAAATGAAATGTTACACATTACTTTGTAGATCTTCATAAGACATTGCAATCTGCTTTCTCAATTAATAAAAAAAGTGAAACGTTCTGTACATCAGATAAAGGGTTTGATATACTTATTATTCAAATTATTGATTGAGTTTGGTATTACACACCACTCATGACGAAATTCTTGAAATATTTTCAAACTTTAAAACTAAATTGTTAATTAAAAATTTGCGAAAATTACAAACCTTTATTTAGTATTACTTTAGGACAGATAGGTATTATCATTACATAACGCTCACAAAACAATTGAGATATTTCAATATTATAACCAATTGGTAACTAAGAAGTTGCAGAAATCATAACTTATTTTGTATTATTCTTTATTAACACTGTCCTTTATTATCTGTATACCAATCATTGAATCGTAAGTTTATATTACAGCTCTAATATCCATCATGAAGAGTGTACATAATTATTTGTACCTGAACATTCTTTAAAAATTGCTTGTCACCGCACCATATAGCGTGCTAGAATTTTATTTAAAAACTAAACACTCGCATTTCTAAGAATTTCCAACTATTCAATGTAGTGTATTTATATATTGTCTTGTAAAATATAAATATATAAACATATTTACATAATGTCTTGTAACATATAAATAAATATAATTTATATATTGTCTGTATTCTCTTGTAAATTAAACATTAATGCTAATTATAATGTAATCTAAAAATCAAATAAAAATTTAATTTAGACTTTTGTCAATGTCTTAAACCTTATTGATATTATATGTTATTAAATCTTCAAATTTTAGTTTATTTCAAACAACGCAGTTACGCTTTTATTTTTATCTTTGAAGACAAATTCAATATTTCATCCCAACAAGCTTTAATCTTTATTCCATATATAAAAGCCACTTTACAAAACAACAAACAAAGGAAGATGAGACATTTTATTGAATTTCTTTATTCAAGACAAGAAAATTTATCGACCAATCGCATTGTTCGAAAAAAAGTTTAAATTGAAACAAACGGAAATTAAATTACGTATCTTCCAAAGAATAGAATTGTTATTAAATATTTTGATTTTTGCTTTTGAATACTCTGTGGCTTTCTAAATTTAACTAAAAAAATATTTAAAGATATATTTTTTATTGTCAATATTATATTTATCTTAAATAAAGTGACATACACAGAGAGAATAGAAAAACCAAATCAAGTATATCTAATTAAATAAATTATTTCATTTTGCATTTTTATGATATATACAGATTGTCAAGTTTCAAAATTTCTATTTATCAAATATTTCTTTTTTTAATTAATTTTATTTTATATATTTATTTTTATATAGTTTCTACACCGTTTAATGAGTAGATCTATGACCGTCTAAAAACCACAATATGTCACATGAATCTGAAAATTAGAGCATTGGTTTGTTTGTGTGTGTTTCAAGGTGTGTTTGTTTGTCTTGTATAAGCTTAACTGAAAAACGATTATCAGCAGGGAGTTCAAATTCGTTATTTTAATCCTTATCATACGGGGATGTTATTTGAAACTTCTTAAATTAGGACAAGTGTTCATGTACAAGGACATTCAAAAGTGTTAAAATATATAACGTCTATGGTTGAAATTTCTCTTCAAAATTTGTAACTTTTTAAACTACAGTTAACAAAATGAAATTAACAGATATTATTTATATGCACAAAAGCAAGTTTTACATAGAAAGTGATCTGAAAACCATTTATCCTTGGTTTACTGTGCCCTATAAAAGAATTCGGAGAGAGACTTAAAGTTATGGCTAGACGTAAAGTACATGTTGTTTATATATATATATATATATATATATATATTCTGTACCAAATTTAAGCACATTACGAGGTATGTTTGTCATTTATATAGTAAATATACGTAATAAAAAACTAATCAGTGGGTAAAAAAAAAAAAAAAAATGATATGAATGGTTATATATAATAAAAGGCGTAATTTTTTTTTTTTTTTTTTTTTTTTTTTTTTTTTTTTTTATGAATGTATCTATGATACTTAAACCGGGGCTGATGGGCACGATAGCCATCGCCAAAACATAAACAAGGCTTAAAAAAAAAAAAAAAAAAAAAAAAAAAACTATATTTAGGACCAATTGAATTGTTTTAAAGCGCGTTAGAAATGTTTGAATACAGTACCATATATTTTAACCTTAAACTATAATAATAGGTTTAAAGTAACAGAAAGTATTATGAATGCCACACCAGATTATTGTATTAATGTTATCTTCATTAAATATCTTTTTATGGAGGGATAAGATTTTAATTTGAAGAATAGACTAAAGGAACTGGTTTCGTTATCTGGAGCATCTGGACTATATGGAAGATATAAACAATCATAAAAATTAATTCCCAAATTTCACTCTTTCTTTAGCAGCGATGCCGAATGCTCAGGGGTATTACAAAGTAAAACATCTTTAAAATAACATAAATATTGTCAAGATATTTTTTCACTAAGATTTCTTTCAGTAAAAATTAAATAAATAAAAATAAAAACAAGATGTAAATGAATAATAATTTTAGAATGTTACTTACACTTAAACATATTTGTTCAAATTATTTCACTCATTCATTTATTAAAAAAAGAAAACAAAAAGAAAATAGGTGATTTTGCCAAGAATGCTGCAGTTTTCTTTTTTTTTCTCCTCCCCCCCCTTTTTTTTTTTTTTTTTTTTTTTTTGTAGTTTCTCTTCCATGTATATTCAAGAGAAATTTATTACTAAAGATTTTATTATTATTATTATTATTATTTTATTAAATTCTGTTAGTTTAAATGCTTATTAGATAATCCAAAAGTTTTATCTGATTAAAAAAAGAAATCAAATATTTAGTTACAGTTGCAGATTTTGTTATATTTTGCATTAATAATATTACTGTTTTTAAACTTACATGATTAAACAATACAGAGTACATAAATATAAATCACATATTTTCCAAATATTAATATTAAGAGTAATAATAATAATAAAAATAATATATAATGACATATAAATGAATAATGCACTATTGGATTTTATTTAGTACAGGAACGAAAGATTAAAAATAAGAGATATATCCTCGTTATTTATAGGATTTGAGCCCATTAATATGATATCAATAATCTTCCCTTTTGAGGATACTTCAAATTGGATTACATAGACAAATTATTAATCGCCTTTCATTGCAATTCGTTTAGATGAAGAAGTTCAATGAACTAACAAATGACCTGAAAATGTGTGAAAATAACTTATCACTGATTAAAAAGGAAAAGCTTATAGAAGAATAAGTTGAAAATGCATGCCGTAATACTTTTATGCTAAAAGCAAACATAGAGAGTTTAAATGAAGTGTTCATACAGATATATAGAACAATTAGTAATATTTTGAAATAATTTTTGCTATTTTTGTGTGTAATGACTGATCAAGAATAAATTACCTAGTCTTTTTAAAATTAATAAAGAAGGTATGTTATCAAATACTATATCACACTGAGAAAAATAATATACCGCCTTCCTCTAGAATGAATAAGTGGCCATTTTCTACATCCCTTAACTAGAAATATAGATTTCCTAACTATGCGCATAAGACACGCCAATAAACTGAATAGAAGAAAAGGTAAAAAATTTCTTGTTTACACATTTCTAGATGGTGAAACAATATTCTGAATATTCCGAATATTTTGATTCTTTTGTATTGCGAGGAATTCTCGCTTGGTTTTCTAGAATTGGGTCATACACCAAGATTATAGTTGCTGAAACCCGCTTCTTGTATAGTCTCATTTATTTGCAGATATTTTTAAATAACTTTGCCATCGAGAATATAGGAAAACGCTCTAGAATTATAATAGGGATTCTAGAACTCTCTTTTCAAGGGGACTAAATTTATAAGGATGACATGGAACTATTTTTTCTAGAGCCACAATTTAGAGTCTAGATGTCAGTTACAGAATTTTTTCTCAGTGCATGTCCAGGGAAATTCCTTTGAAATAATAATTACGTTACTTTTACTCATATAGTACAAATAATATTGTTTACGCTTGTACATATGTTTATATGTAGGCCACATAACACTTTTTCCATGACTCGTACTGCAAGAGAAATTAATGTAAATTTCAAACCTATTTTTTTTTTTCCGTAGACATTATATTATCCTATAACATTTTCCTTTTTTTTTTTTTTTTTTTTTTTTTTTTGTTTAACAGTCTTTTATAACTACGAAATTTAGCATAGAAATAGAAACTTTCTTAATTTTAAAAACTTTTTGATACAATAAAAATTACTATGGAATGTCAACGACATTTTTATAGTAAGAACCATTACTGCTATTATAAAAATTAAAGCAAATTTCTCTAATGAAATTAACTCGAAAAATGTAGACTACAATGTAAAAAACAAGATATTATATTAAAGAAAATTCCTGACAGAAAAGTTGTCAGAAAATATCCGTATGCTATGCAAAAAATACGTTGACAAAATTTTTCTATAACAGAGCAATACACAGAATATATATTAAGAGCTTTTTTTTACAAATGTCGTTAAATCATTTTTTTCAGTTATTGAGAAAACGCGGTTTTGTTATGTAAGATTTATTATTCAATTTAAGGAAAAGATATAATTTTTCCCAGTAATATATGGATGATAATAACACTAAATTGCATGTTGAAAAAAATCCTGACAGTTTAATTATTTAGAAATAAAAAAAGAAAGAAATGACTTAACCCTTTTTGGAACAAAACTATGACTTACACCTTTTTGGCACAAACAAATAACGGAATGAAATGACTTACTTCCATTTGAAAGTAATCCAAGTATTTTTTTTCTCATGCAAATACAGCATGAATTTTAGCTATACAATTTTGGAAGGTAGTTAGTTACTACAAATCTTCATTTACAAATTCTATTTCTCCACCTTTATCATTATTTCCCCTTGTGTTAGCGTTAGCAACATCATTGAGAGATTATTCATAAAAATAAAAACATTCATGCAATTTGGTAATTCCCAAAGCGTTAAGTAATTTAAAAACATCTGTTTTTCTTTGCTTGTTTCATATTGTTTTTATTTCAGAAGGGGCGCACGGGAGACATTTTGTTCCTCGTTTCAGGATGTTTTGGCGGCAAAACGAACCATAGTACGTTGTCTTGATTCCCACATCTCGCTTCGTAATTTCTAGTACTTTTGCCTCTGAAATCAAGAAAACTTGTTTGCTTTTCAGACAACTATGTGCAAATTTTTTCCAGCCTAAAATATTCCACTGCTTCTTTTACACGAAAAGATTTCCAACCTTAGAGAAATGTTCAAAATATTCATTAGAAAGTAAAATTGTATCCAAGTCTTCACTCGTCTGAATCTTCTATCTGCTGGTAAGTAGGAGTGACGACGCACTGGTAAATAGTATGTGAAGAGGAGGTCATTTTGAACAGCCACTTATGAAAACATTGCTAACATGGTATAATTTTTACTTGTGTGGTAATTCCTGATTTTGCATCAGGTCAAAACATATTGTAATTTCATCTTCTCCTATGAGCTTTTCCCCTAAAAGTGAATAATTTTTTTTTTGCTCCGATGTTTATGAATCAAAAGTTCGGTTAACAGGGTCTATTCTTTTTTCTGTACATTTTTCTGAATTCATTAGTGTTTTTTTCCTAATACAGAAGGAACAAATGTCTTTTTTCGGGGTTCCAAAACCAAGATTAAAATATTTACAAACACATTATAATAAAGGTTATAAATACATTCATCTTTATATTTTTCTATGAAAAAAAAAAAAAAAAAACTGTCTCAATGTGACAATCTACAACAATTTTTTTTCCTTACTTTTGATTTTTCACCCAAGGCCAGACAAACCACGTGATATCAAGGCACGCTACAATTGATTAAACTTGACTTAATCCTTTTTGGCACAAAACTTACTTGTGACTTAATTCTTTTTGGAAAAAAACACGGATTTCACTATCTGTTTTTATTATGATTAAACTTCGTTTGGAACTTCTACTTATTGAAAATATATTCTTAGACGTGTGCTGCGACCTTTTGCATTAAAATGTCAATTTTTGTAATTTTTGACTTAACGCCTTTTGGAAACAAGCTCTTCATAAATGCACAACATAATTTTTTCGTACTACCACTCTTTAAAAATTCTCGTATTAAATAAATTTTCCCAGATTGCCCAGTCAAGATCGAACTAGAGACCACCGAATTGTATGCGATGACTTTACCTCTCAGTTACGAAAACACAGTTTATTCTGCTACTTAGCACTTCCCAATCCTGTTTTGATACAAATTCTCCTTAGGCAAAGCAGAAAAAAAATATGCAACAACCAGATGAAATCTGTATCATTGATAACAGTTTTTATCTGGTCACATATATATATACATATTTCACAGATTAAGAAGCAATTTTAAACGAAATTTCTGTAGTTTTAGAAAACTTAAATTATCTGTAGGAAAGTTATACACATTTTCTATTTTTTAGCATAATTTTTTTACAGAGTAGCAACTTTCTGGGGAGCAGAATTTTTCAAAAAATGAAAATAATGCTACTTTTATGCAAACTGCAAAGTCAAAATTGAACCATCCTGTTTTAAACTTTGACTTATGTGGCGAGAAAAAAAATAATCTGGCGTTCTTTTGTGTAGCCCTGTAAACGAACAGTGAATGATTTCTTTGCCATATTCTACTTGAGGCATGTTTTTAGGCATATAGAAAATATATGTTCTTTTCATTTGGTTTAGTGCAGTCTATAGATGTTAAACTCTACTTACATGCAATTTCCCCCATAGACGTAATGTATTTGAATAATCTTGAGTGTCCCTGTACACGAACCATTTGCTTCATCTGAACGAAAAGCTTAGTGTAGCATACCTATATGATACACATTTAGAATACCAAGTTTGGAATTTGTGCTACTATTTGTTCTTGAGATATGCTGATAACGCGCATACACACACACAGACAGACACACACAAACCAATCGCAAAAAACAAGATTTTCGGATTCAGGGGACCTCAAAACGTGTAAATATAATAAAAACTCACGTTCGAAAATTTGACCCTAAAACAATACTTTCTCCACCTTATGGGTAAGAGAAAGTAAAAAAGCGCCCAGAAGCTTTTAAAATTTTAGTAGATATAATCGGCACATCTTTAATTTTTCCGCTCAAAACCTTGTCGTCACAAAAACAACAATAAAATATTTAATTAACTCTAGAATTCTAATATAAAGACATTTATAGAACACGAAATTCTGCAAATATATATATATATATGTTTTTGTTGGAATATTATCAATATTTCAAATATACATCTATATTTATTTAAATAAATATTAACTTAAAAGCGTGCTTAACTATCACAATATTGGGTTTAAAGCATTAGTATTGAAGACAAATTCGTTTGTAACAAATATGTTAATGTTAGGTACAATATTTAAGAAATTTAATGATTTTTATAACTGATTAAATTTGTGGGGGTATGTTATCTCAAATGTGAATAAATAGAAAAATATGCAAAATCACACGATTGTGTTTTGTTCAAAACTTATTTTAATAGTATACTGTCAAGATTTATTCGTACGATAATTTCATTCACTGATATCATAATTCTACATTATAAATTTGTGATTAATGGAATTAATATAGCTAACACAAATATATCATTAAACAGCGATAGAATTGCATTCGGATGAACATAAATGATATTTTGGACGAAGGCATGGATTTATTATAAATAACATTTACAAAAGAAAAGCAACATATTGAATGCAAAATATTGAAAAGTTTCTCTTCGTCTTCTTTTTCCTTATTCAAATAATGCAACATCCCTATGTAATACTAAAAATATATAAGTTTTGCACAACACATTTCCTTCGTTTCTATATATATCAAAATAATATAAGAACATTTTATAAATTTAGTTAGTACCTAATATTTAATACATTTATGAACACTTTTATACTAAATTATTTTCTAAATCATTATTTCAAACCGATATTCGGATAATTAGATAAGTCAGATCCAAAGCCCTGAATAATATCTAAGGCGTAATCCATTGTTGACCTTGTTTTCTGTCACCTAAACCTAAAGGGGTCATTCTTAAAAAAAGGCAACGTCCTGTAGAGAAATTCGGTATCATAGATTTATTTTATATAAAGATTTAAAAAAATGTTCCATTAACCGAATGAAAAAACAAAAATAAAAAAGTAAAATAAAACTGAAATATTAACTGCTGTATTAGGTATACGGTTGAATTCAGCTGAAAATATTCCACGTGAATTGTTCTCGAAGGTCATTTTCTGAATTAATCACCGATTTTGATATTATATCTTATTGTATAGAGAAATCAAGGTGTTTAAGCACAATTAAGAGACATTTTCAATATAAGTGAATGTGTACAATATAATAATGTATTTCAATAGAAGTGAACATATTGTAGAGACCTGAATAAATTGTTATTTTATTTATGCAAAGATTAGTAACTTTTATGTTTATTTAACCCCTTTTCCAACAAATTAGATTACTGTGAGTCAAGGTTAATTGGACCCTGTGAGGTTACTTGTACCCAAAGCGATAAAATGATTAAAGTCGCTCTTCTGTCTAGCTTATTGAAATAATGGACGCAGTTCATATAGTTTGTCAGAAAGGATGCGAACTATACGTATTATTTCACTAAACCAGGGCTAGGAACGATTTTAATTATTTTATCGTTTTGTGTTCAAGTAACCCTGAGTTACGGTCTTAAGAGACTATAGATAAAATTTAATTTTCACTTCCAAATTCATACTTTATGTGAACCGATACTATGTTTTTCTTTTATCATTAATATAAAAAACATTATTAAGTCTGAGGTGTAATCTAAGACGTTTAAATTTGTTATTAAGCTAAAAGATTATTTCAAATTATTCAGACAATTTTTGTCTACTCTTTCAAAGTTAGTTTACAAAGTTTGAGTAGCCCTGAATATTCTCTGTAAATTGTACACATACCAACAATATACTTAAATTTAGCACAAAAATGACAACACCACTTAAAATGCTTTTTGAGCCATATTTGACCATAGCACAAATTCGTCCGAGTTCTTTTGTGTTGCTCTGTAAACCAAAAAAGGAATAGTTCTTATGGTTTATGGTTTCTTTATGAAATATGATTTTGTGCATTAAAAATATACGCTACTTTAATTTTGTTTAATTAATTCTAAACTTGCTAAAATGAAAAAAAAATCGATTGTTGACGTGATGTATTTGAATTATTTTCTTTAAACTTTTACACGAATCATTTGTTATATTTCCATAAAAATTTTAAGTAACATCCCCATATGATACTGAATCCTCATATGATACAGGGTTTCGAAGAACATTTGTTCTTGAATTATGCTGATAACAGATAGCACATAGACTGATTTGCACATAGACTGATACACTTGACCAGACACACTGTTAAAAGCCATACTTTTGGCTATTAGACACCTAAAAATGTGTAAATATAGAAAATTTGTCGCCAGAACAATAATTTCTCTATTTTGTATTACAAAGGAAAAATAAGAATAGAAATATTTCTATTAACATACATGAAATGTATGTATATGACATGCTAAATTAAGTTAACTGTTTTATGTTATATAACTATCATCATATCGCTTATATATATACTTAACAAAAAAAAAAAAAAAGAAAAGAAAAGAGAGAGATTTCTTCTTACTGATATGAATTTATCGAATATGGTACGCATCTGAATTTAATGTGGTTTCTTCCTTATTTTTGAATAATAATTTTATTTTATTTTCAAAGTTTATTTATTTATTTTATTTTTATTTTATTTTACTTTATTTTTATTTTTATTTTTATTTTTTTTTTTACGCATAATCATACTTTAAAAAATAATTGCCCCATTTTTAAAAGAAAAAGATATTTAAGATAGTTTACATTTTCTACCGGTATTTTTCTTTTTAATAATTTGTTTTAACTCGTTTCAGAATAATTTATATGAAAGAAAAAAGAAAAACTATTTATTTTTTTGCTATTTTATGATACAAGTAAAAATAAATTAAACTATTTAACATTTGAACTTATCCAGTAAAAAATTTAAGCAACAGAAAATTAGTACATTTTAAATAAATAATCAAAAATAAATCGAAACATAAATATATGCTTAATTAAGAAAAATAATATCGAGGAATATATATTAAAGATGAAAAATAGAAAATACATTTTAGCAAAATACTTTTCATTAATCAAATTCAAAAGCAATAAAGAACTTTTAAAATATTCATTATAATTCAAATTAGTAATTCAAGATCGTTAAACTAAAAAAAAAAAAAAAAAAAATAGATAAATGTCAGAACAGAGAATAAAAAAATGAGATTGAAATTGAGAATAAAATAAATATTGCACTTAAATTAAAAATGACAGAAAAGAGAATAAGGAACGTTGGTATATGACAGAAAAATGGAGGTATCAAAATTTAATTAGAATAAAAGCAGATGTTACTATCTAAAGGAATATGCAAAAGAGAAACATTAATATATGGAAATATGTGTCTTTTTTTCATATTTAATGAAATACGATTATTTAAATAAACGTCATGCATTTTCTTTTTTAAAATAAAGATCAAGATTTATTTCAACACCTAATGTAATTTATTTAAAAAAGACATTTGTTTGTCTTTTAAATCTTAGTGAAAATAGAGTTGTTTCAACAATAAATATATGTTAATTTTATTACATTTTTTCCAGGATTTCGTTTATCTATATATTAATAATTAAAAAGCATTAAAAGCTAAAAAACATACTTCAAAAACACGTCACTAATTTATTAAAATCTAATCTACAATATCTAAAGAATTAAGCTTTTCACCAGGAGTTACATTGAATCTTCAGGTCAAACAGAGCATTTTAGCACGGTATACAAAAAGAAAAGCTATATATATTACGACTACGATTCTTATGCTTCTATTACACACAACGATGTTCCGCGCAACTTTCATTTGAGCCAATTTTTGCTCCAATTTTTGGAAGCCGAAATCCGAAAGTGAGTTACAAAAGTTGAATCAAAAATTTTTCGAAAAACTGGCATGCACAGTGTACAGTTACATGTCAAGACACCCCTCCTTATTGCTCTTTTAACGGGGACGACGTGGTTGAGTGAAGGGAACAACGGTAAATGAATTCCCGCCGGCGCTGTCTTTTCTCGGTGCGTAAGGAGCTTTCTTCTCACTGGCTTATCCCAGTAGAAAAAGTTGTTCGTGCGAACAACTTTTTCTGATTAGCCAGAAAGAATTATTCGAATTTCCTATTACTGGGCGTTGAGGTGATTTGGGCCAACAAAATTGGCTCAAGTTAACAATTGACTCAAAAGTTGTGCGAAAACTCGTTATGTGTAATAGGAGCATTAGTGATGTTTACAGATATAAGAAGCTTGACAATATGTAAGTACATATGCCATAAGGAATTCACTTGAAATGCCACTTGTAGCGGAATCTTGTTAATACTTCGAAATATTAGAGAAAAGAGATGCTGAAGTGGGTAGACAGGATTCAAAATAACTATAGAATGCTTCTTGTTTTCTAAAATTATACTGAAAAAATACATAAATAAGTTAATTGTTGTATTCACAAATGAAATGCCAGATTTTCTGTGAAATTGCGGAGTCTTTGTGATTAACTGCTTTTTTACATTTTAAAATGTTTATGGTGGCTTCAGATAAAAGTAACTCTTGACTATTTCGTGGTGCATAGATTATTTGTGCTTTAGACCAGGCTTGTCCAACCCAAACACTTGGTGGGAATATATTTATCGCATTGGAAATATATTTAATTCATACAAGCCGCACCGTATGTACAGTCATAAAGAAAGCCCCCCCCCCTTTCTCAATTAATTTCGACGTAAATTAGTGTAGATACGGCTGGTGCCGATCGATTAATAATAAGGTCTAGTTTGGAACGGTTTAGTTAGATTTTGCTTAAGGGGTGTATACATATTAAAACTGGCATCAACTTCATTTTTTCAAAGGCAACCCCAAATTTCGACAAGATTTTTGGGTTATTTGGATCAAATCAGCCCACAAAATAGTTTATGTATTTCTCACAATTTTTAATAGAGTTATAATTTGTTAAAATATGGAGATGCTAATGTTAAATAAATGTAATAAACATTAATTCATGTCTTCCTAAAAAATTGATACATTAAAATTTCATTTTTTTTTTAATTTTTTTTTTTTTTTTTTATTTACGTTAGAATGAAGTAACTCAAATATATTCCATGCATATTTTGGATTGAAAAACATTTTTTGAATTATGAAAATTATTAATAAATTCATATTTCAGAAAATTAAGAATTATGACTTACATTAATTTTTGCACGAATAGAACGGGCATCATAAAAAATATGGGTTTCTAAATTTACAGTTCGTTTATTATTTTTCGAATTATAGTGATATTTCAATTTTTATTGCTCATAGGGGGCTGTCACTTGTTACCATTTCTGTCATATATTACTTTGCATGCGCATGATTTAAAATAGTTATTCATGTAAGTTTAGACGTACGCATCATTTCTTAATTAGCATTACTTTAGTTTATATTTAAATTTGTTATACTTCTTTTTCGATTATTATCTGAATGGATATAATACTTTTCTGTTTGATATCTTAGTTTAATTTTTTTGAAGTATAGAGATTTACCTCCGACCAGTTTTTGCGTGTAACGCTATGAAGACTTGATATAAGGAATATAAACTATACCTTATTCAGAACCGCCTTGACCTCAGAAATTCGAATATGTTGTCAAAAATTGGTGTTACTATTCCGAAAAAAAAAAAAAAAGAAGTTTGTGCAAGTATTATTATGTAGATGACACCCTAAACAAAATTTAGCAATTGCATTAAAATTTAGATGTTATTACCAGTCGTTAGGCATCAGCGGCTAGTTTCTACGCTAATTTTGGCGAAATTAGTCGGGGAAGGACACTGTTATTATTATTATTATTATTATTATTATTATTATCATGACTGTACATATGCATATGTGCATATATGTTTGTGAGTATATGATTCATGTATGTGTATACTTTTTTCGGAAAAGGTCAGGGTGAAAATACGAAGCAGAAAACATTAATTTAAATTACTTTCATTCATAAATTAACGATAGAATCGTCAAAAATTTATGACATGTACATTTATAACTATAATAAAAAGAATGAATAATAGACTAATAATATTTCATTACAACAGTTAGCTACCATAATCGTTGAAAGGTATTTTCACTTCGAAAAGTCAGAACTGATTTATTAATTTTTGATCTGTTAATCAAAGTTGTCAAACTTTGAATATCATTAATCTCCTCGCGAGGCGCAAGGAACTACACGGTGGGCTGCATGCAGCCGCGGGTTAGCCACCCTTGCTTTAGACAGCAAGAGTGTAACTCCTGGATTGTTGCAGACAAACTCAACTGAAGCATCTTTTTTATGGTCTTGTATTTTTTTTTCAAGGAGTGCATTTAGTTTGACCAGTATAATAAAACAGATCATCATTAAATTTTATTGTGATTTTATATACACCTCCAGTGGGTCCAGTAAAATCGCGATCGTTAACACATGACTGCTTAATAGTGAATGGAGAATTAAAAGGGATTAAAATTCCAAATTTTTAGAGAATAAAATATTTAAAATTGATAAATTCGTTACAAAATGGTAAACTATTAGTATATTTAATTCTAGTGATTTGGTTATTGTGGTTAACTTTATTATCATAGAGTTTATATTTAACTTTACTGACGATTTTTAAGATATTAGTTTTACTATAGCCAGTATTAATTTCTAGGTGAATGATTTTATTTAATTCTTTATTTTTATTAAGCTGAAAGGAGTTAAGGGCACCAGAAATGTATGAATGAAATAATCTGGTGTATCACTCAAACGATTTTCTCTTACCCTAAAATTTAATACTAAAAGTACTGATTGGAGATTAAGGGTTAAGATAACGAGTGCTGTTATTTAAACTTATGTTAAAACAATTCAGCTTAGGCTTCGGAACAGCTTTATTTGACAAATAATTCTATGTAAGGGGGGCCGCACCCCTCAAACCCCCGTTTCATTATTGCACCGACATTTATAGAGAATTCAAATCTGTATTTAAGTTCAAAAGTTCATTTAAAATTATTCAGACAACTTTCACACGCATCATTCTTTGAAACGTATTAATCTTGAACAAACTTTTCTAGTGACAAACGCATTCACTTCAAAATACATCATTTGGATCGACAGAAATTATTTGTTTTTAATTTACTCCAACAGATATGGCTATGAGGAATTACTTTCAATTCTTGAGCAGCTTTCCTGGACATGGTAAATTATTATATGACATAGTATCTTATAGTAAAGCACTTCCACTAACAAATAATAAAGAATGTTATGGCTTAAATATTATCAGCCCTGTATATCTTCTGAAAGTTATGTACACATCACATGGTGCACATAAATATAATTCTATATTAATAACACACGGCAAAACCTGAAATACACTTCCATCAATTTACAAGTATTGTCGCATTGTAATCCAGTTCTTCTGTGCAGCCCTGTAAACGAAAAGTGAATGATTTTAATACCATATTCTACATGAAACATGTTTTTACGCATATAAAAATATATATTCGTTTCATTTGGTTTCGTGCAGTCTATAGGCGTTAAACTCTACTTACCTGCAATTTCCCCCATAGATGCAATGTATTTGAATTCTCTTGGGTGTCCCTCTACACGAAATATTTGCTTGATCGCAACGAAAAGCTTAGTGTAGCATTCTTATTTGATACACATTTAGAATACCAAGTTTGAACATTCTTCTATAATTTGTTTTTGAAATATGCTGATAACAAATAGACATACAGACCAACCTCTAAAAACATGTTTCTCACACAGAACTAATTATTGTATAAAATTCACCTCTTAATCTCCAATCTGTATTTAAGGGTATTTACCCTTAAATTTTAGGGTAAGAGAAAGTCGTGTGAGTGACACACCAGATTATTTTTTATTTCATAACAATCTTCGTATTATTTACCCTAAGAAAAAACATAGCAAAAGATTACTGAAGTTTATTATAATTCTATTATTATACTGTACCCCTCTACGATTCTATTATTGTAAATATAAAACACGGTTGTTTTAGTACTTATAAACATCATCTTTTAAATTGTAATCTCATTTAAGAGGATAAAACAGATTGTTGAAACATTATAACAATGAATATCATCGTATTTAATTCATTTTTATTTTATAAAGCATAATCATAAAAATTAAAGAAAGACGAGTTTGTATATCATGCATGAATGTTATCTTTGTTATAAAAAAAATATACTACCAATTTACAAACACTATTGACTTTACAAAAACATCCAAAATATCCATACGTTTCCAATCTTATTCTAGAAAAACGCCATAGAAAATTCGCAGTTAATAAAGCAGTTACTACATACAAATTTCTTCTTTTAAAGTAAGTAAACATGAAAAGAGATTTATCGTCACGAGAATAGTTCTCAGAAAATAACTCCATCTTTACAACGCATTAATACTCTTTTGTAAGATTTTAAGCAAATACAAATAATGCCTCAAGAGCTTTACAAATACGACATAGAAACTCAATAAAGAGGAAATGAAATATAAAATAGTATTTTCTGAAAGAGCTTTGTTGAAATGAAGAGGGAGATAAAGACACTACACTCTTTTAAAAAAATTATGAATGCATTGAGATTTCTGTTTTTTTAACTTACTAAAATATAAAATCGTTTTCAAGTCTTCATTTTATCATTTAAAGAGCAATAAAGATTTGATAAAGCAACGCAGCAAGATTTTAAACAAATTTGGTAGAGGAGATTTGTTTTTTTTTCAAGTCAAACAATAATATTATCCATTCATTAAAATTAATAATTATAGAATATATAATGAGTAAACACATTATCAATATTAAAATTTTATTTTACTTTCATAAATACCCTCTTAAAAATCAAAAATTTTTAAAACAATTTTCAAGATAATGAAACAGTTAAATTCCTTTTTTTCTGTAAAATACTTAGAGCATATTATATGCTTTTGTTATAATTTTACAACATGACATAAAATTTACATTTAAAAATACACAAATTAATCGTTTAATAGAATTAAGTTAAAATAACTATATGTATGTCTATCTATGCATAGAGAATATTTAATACTTTTTATTATTTATTTAAAAAATAAATTATATATTAATATCTTTATTTTAACATTTGATTTATTATTTCTTTGACTAAAAGTTATAAAACTTTTCATTTTTAAGTTTATAATAATTAAGTAGTGGGTACGAATTGAAATAACTTCAACTTCTACGTTTACTGAAGAAAAATTTTAAAATTGTTGTGATAACGGATATTAGTTCATTTATTATTTTTGTATTTTTATTTTTTCTGTAAGTAATAAATTTGTCTTCTAAGCTTCATTTTACCTCCCTGTAAAATTTTCGATTAAATATATCTTGCATTCTTGTTTAATTGGTTTCAATTTATTTAGGTGAATTAGGCATTGTTTTTATAACTGTTTGGCTATACGCATATAGATTAATCGGAAGTCACTTATTTTTGCATTATTTTCAATCAATGCCCCTGATGATATTGTATTGTTAGCTTTCATTTTTCGAGTTTGATTATCTTTTTATCTTTTTATTTATTTATTTTTTAATTAAATCTTCTATTTCTTTATGCGACATTTTTCACTTCTTCCTCTGAAATGTTTGAAAAGGTTTGCATATTATATATATTAGGTCGTTGCAAAAGTTCGTGCGGTTTTTTATTGCTTCATTTTATAAAAATACATCAAATCAAATGACAATTTTTAATCAAAATACTCTCCATTACTTTCTACAACCTTTGCCCATTTTTAACACGCTTTTATTAGCTTCACCTGTATGTATGTATGTTTGTATGTATGTATGTATGTTTGTAACCACTCTGGGAGCAAACAAAAAATCTATATTGTAAAAAAAAAGACTTTCCCTACGTGAACGCAGTGGCTGTGAGGTAAAGTCCCGCGCTACGAACCTTTCGAGCCCAGTCAGGGGAGATTTTTAAAAAATGGTTTTTGTTTAATTCTAAATTATTTTAATTAAACATTTAAATGTATGTAAATATTATGGTGTGCCACACACACGATTTTCTCTTACCCTGCATTTTAATACTAAGATAGATATTTTGTGCTTTTTAGTTCACATTTCTATAAAAGCGTGTTCTTTAATTTTTTAAAACTATAATATTATTCGGGTAATAAATGTATACCATGGCGATAAAAGCTCTCGTCTTTGGAGGCAATAAAATGATCCGCGTCCGCACGAATTTTTGCAACGACCTAATATATATATATAAGGATAAAGGCCTCTCCTAGGTAATTCCAATCTGTCCTGTTTTAAGGAATTTTTTTTTCCATTCTGCTCCTTCAAACTTGACAATCTCATTTTTCTAACAACACTGTGGTTTCTTACTTGGTCTTTTCTTATCCTTTCGATATCCAAAATAGGAATTTGGAAATCCATCTGCCGCCATTTTTTCTGGCAAGGTGTTCAACCCAGTTACATTTTAACTTCTATACTCTACAAATGATAGTAACTTTCGTTAGCTCCCTAATCCAAGTGTTTTGCTGTCTTTCTCTCTGGGTGAATCTTAACATGCATCTCTCCTCGCTTCTCTGGGTTTATATATATTTATATATACATTTATGCTGTTAAGATATTCACAACCTTTTAGAAAATATTAATAGTTATTTTTATTATAATTATTTAAATATATATTTAGGCTCTTGTGGTTTATCATAGCAATTTAATCACCTGTTTAATTTTTACATTCTTCTTCTTTTATTACTTATATAATATATATATAAGATATCTGCTGAGAAGTCATAAATTAATTGAATATTAATAAAATAATTAAAAATCGTTTAAAGCTGCTAAACAAAAATCAAACCAATAAATTTCTGAAACAGCATTTTCTTTTTTTTTTTAATCGAATATTTATTTAAAAATTTATTTATTTATTTTACATTTATTTAAAGTGAGTTTTTATGCAATAAAAGATATTTGAAGTAACGTGTAATTAACATTTTAAAAAGTGAATACTTATAATTCCTGGCAATTGATTACATATGTCCTTGTATAAAATTCGAGATCATTAGGCGCAAATGATATGTGCAGCATTTAATAATAATTCTTTAACAGATATGTATTTTATTTATTACAATTCAGTTTAATTATTTCATAATATATTTCGAATCTTTCAGCGGTGTATGTGAAAACATAAACATTACAAATTATAGTTTAGACTTTGTCATTTCGAAATTATATATATATATATTTATATATATAAAGTTGTAATAAATTTGTAACTTTTATTAAAAAATAGTTATGTTAGACAAAGGTAAAACTGATTCGTTAGAAAGAATCATGGTCATAAATAGTATGTGGTAACATATTAGTTTATTATAGTGTTCATATTGCTATAGTTATGATTATTTTAAACATCCCTTTATTTCCCTATTTATGATATGTATCCCTATAATGTTTAAATATTACACATAATATATAGAGTTTTTTTCCTTTTCAGATTTTTTTCTTTTATGTGTAAATATAAAGTAACAAATTTATAAAATTTGAATTCGATATCAAAATTCAATATCTGAATTTTACCATGTTTTTATTAAATCACTTTCTTGTTTATTTGTCCAGTACAAACCTTGCAATCGATTTTCAACTAACTTCCGACTAGCTAGACATTTGAAACTTTTAGAATAGCTCAGAACACGATGGCAATGCATTCTTTTAATACTTTAATTCAATTATTCAATTAGTAAATGTTTGAAAATTTCTTATAATTGCTCTCTTTATTACGCATTTGATCATTTTCTTTCAAGTTGAGGGGATAATTTATCAAAAAAAAATTTTAACAATTAATTTTGCTTATACAATATAAAAAATTCGGTTCAGATAAAAAAAAAAAAAAAAAAAAAAAAAAAAAAACTAGAGGTACCAAAGTTATTCTCGTGAAGGGGGATTTTTTTTTTTTCGTAAAGAAAAACAAAATAGTTAAACTTTTCATCGATAGAGAGCGCTGCAAGGATGCATAACGAGAAATATGCAAATCAGAGGCCCATATCTTGCATGGTTTTACGATTGACACATCTTCTTTCTTATTTTGCCTACTACTTACGCATACATGAAATTTTAATTGCGATGCTGACTTAGTTGATAAAGTGTTAGTGGTGAAGGTGTTCCCCTCCCCAGGTATGTACCGCTGACTGACGCTGCAGTTAGTGGTGTTGTAAAACTAGTTCACAAACTGTAATTTTTGGTTATAGTGGACACATAATTTGACAGGGACGAGGAGCCGCGCACCACTCTATGAGAAGTGTCGAGCGATTCTAGCTAAGCTAGGCCCCTCTTCCGTAACGTTTATTTAAAAACTGAAAAAAAAAAAAAAAAATACAAAGGCCGCCAGAGATAGGTCTCCCACGCGACAAGAAGCGGCATTGAAAGATGTAGGATCAAATCATTTTTTGATTATGTTTGTGCCGTGATTGCACCCCACGCGACAAATGGCATTTTGGAGTTTTGAAGTTCTATTTTCTATTTATAGTTCTATTTTGTTCACTGATAAAAAGCAGTTCACAAACAATCCAAGAAATAATAATTTTAGTTCATTTTGAATAATCAATTTGTTAAAAGGAGTAAATAAAATGATTTTATCAAAGTAGAACATTAGGCAGGTGCTGCTTGCCTGATGATGTTCACTTAGAGCTTCACCCTGAGAATCCTTAGCCCTATCCATAGTTCTATATTTGAGACTAGACTGTACGTAATGCTGTTGTTACTTGACAGATGCCAAATCTATACAGGAGATGAGGAAAGTTTGGGAAAAGGAGAATCAAAGCACTTTCTTAGAGAGGAAAGCGTTGAATGAATGGAGAGAAGTGTTAAACTAATTATGTTTAATTATTATTTAATCTATTGAATTTGATAATAGTAAGCGGTGATCATAGATCTTTTTTATTTTTGCTCTTAAAGTTCGATAAATTAAAACGTTTGAGAACCAATTTGCTGGTTTTGGGGTTGGATTTCTTATGTGTCAAGAGGATGTCAGTGGGCAAGAGTAGTATATGTGTAAAGCTGTGCCCTCCTTGCGTAGGGGGCACTCAGGTGAGCGTAAGCAATGAAAGCGAAATAGATAGCTCGCAAATGGACCATGGCCACTTTGAAAGGCGGTAATTGAAGGTGTAAGAGACCATGTAGAGGTAGAGACATTAGGGATAAGATCATATGTGTATTTTCTTTTAGGGGGATTCGTCCAAAGATCTTGTCATTCCCGCATTAGAATATTCTTTAAGTTATTTTTAATATAGGAGGGAGGAAGAAGTAAATTTACTTTTAATTCGCAGGTTTCTGTTGCTATTTTTGCTATCCTATCCGCTTGTTCATTGCCGCGACACCCTTGTGTGCCGAGACATCTGCTAAAGTGACTGTGTTTTTTAAGTGTGTTAGAAGTAGCTTAATTTGATTAACTAGATGATGTCTACTCCTGTGTCGAGAGATGGCCTGCAGACTAGAGAGACTGTCACTGTGAATGGGTATTGTTGTGAATTTTTCTGAGTTATCTTTAAGCCAAGGATAGTATTTGCATGTCTGTAAACGTCTGCATGCAAATGCAGATATTTTTTCAAGAATATGTTTGAGTATTATGTACAGCGCCTTCTATCGACGAAAATTTTAACTATTATCCCCCCCCCAAAAAAAAAAAATAAATAAATAAATAAAAAGAAAATAAGAATAAATAAATAAATAAATAAAAACTTTTACAAGAATAACTTTTTCGCAAACCGCATCCAATTCTACCAATTCATTCAATTTTCATGAATTTTAAAAATGTCTACAAACTTATAGGACACCCAGTATATATATATACATACATATATATATATATATATATATATATATATATATATATATATATATATATATATATATATACAGTGCTGGCAAAAAAAAAAAAAAAAAAAAAAAGATATATATATATATTTATACTTGAGCGGCAAAGAAAAAAAAAACTTTACATGTCAATTGCCGTTCTAGCCATAAAAATATGTCGCACTCCACTGGTGACACGTGGCGTAGTCGGTCACAGACGACCTTTCCCTATCCTACCTACACTCAGTTAGTCTGGTGGACTTTTACAATCAGATTATACGCTCTTTGCTCCCACCGGCCAATATTTCGTTTATTTGTCAAAAGTTTCAGAATCTACATCGGTATTCTCCCTCTACACAATGGGTCAGAAAAAGTTTTAAATTGAAGAGAAGTCCCATGCCTTGACTTTGCTAGAGAAGGGAATCTCTGTGACTGATGTAGTTAGAGATCTGGCAGATCATTCTAGATGTAGCCTAATGTAGAAAATCTTTACGAAATCATTAAAATTTAAGACAAAATTCTAACAATCTAGTCGTTTATTGTAAATATTACATGGTAGTCAGTATTTTGTCATCTTAATTTAACATATAATTACTAACTGTAGCCGTTTAGGCACGGATCTCTGACTACATTTGCCAGATGGCTACAACTGGATACATCTAGAATGATATGCATAAACTCTGGTTACATAAATCACAGAGATTCCCTTCTCTAGCACAGTCAAGGCATGAGATTTCTCTTCCATTTTAAGCTTAATCCGACCCATTGTGTGGAGTGGGAATATCGATGTAGGTTCTCAAACTTTTAACAAATAAACGAAATACTGACTGGCGGTAGCAAAGAGCATACATCCTTACTTGAAAAGTCCAAGAGACAAACTGAGTGCTGATAGGATAGGGAAAGGTCATCTGTGATCGACTAACATCACGTGTCATAACCGGGGCACGACACATTTTTATGGTGGGAACGGCAATTGACATGCAAGGATTTTTTTGCCGCTCAAGTGTAAAGTTTTTTTTTTGCTGGCACTGTAATATATATATATATATACATACATAAAAGTTATTTTAATTAATGTGGTTGAAGTAAATGTGTGTAAAATATCTTTACATAAAGGAACAGTTAATTAAATACATTTTCGCTCTATTTATTTTGTGTGAAATCGGCGGTATCCTGTTACGAAATATTTCTAAATGAAAGTTGCTTTTGAATAGTTAGTTATCTTACAAGGAAATCGATATGCTTGATACTATTAAGTGAAAATTTTTTTGCTATAGTATAATTCTTGAATATATTACTGATAAAAATTAAAAAATAAAACATAAGAATAAAAATAAATAAATAAACACCATGAAAATCATTTTTTTTTTCAGATTACATGCACATTTCATTCGTAAATTATATGTAATACATGTTAGACAAATGTTACTTAAGGGGACTTGGCACCTTTCACGGCACCACTGAAGTAGATTTCATATAAAAGAAGTAGATTTCATATTCTTGCACTTTCATTTAACATTTAAAAATTGAACTGTATTAGGTTTGTTCAATGAAATAAATGTTCAGGAAACAATTCTTATTGTTTTTGATACATCTTTTAATCTTTAAATTGAGTTTTTTTAGTTTGCATTTTCTCATTAATTCATAATCTTCAAAATGCTAAAATTTCTACAGACATTTAAGATAAGACATATATATATATTATATTGATATTATATACATATGTACTATATACATATATACATGTTTAATAAAACCTATTTAAGAGAATCAAGGATGGGTTTTGCAATATCATAAAAGAAATATAATAAAAGTAAAAATATAGCAAAAATTGTGACGTAAAAATCACATATTTAAAATAAATAAATAAATAAATAAATATATTTTAACAGTTTAAATAAAAATATACTCGTGTATACAACAATAGTTTTTTAATAACCGCGGAATCCTTTCTCCCTCAATAAAATAAAATATAAAGTAAGCGGAAACGAAAATTTTGCTAGCAGCAAAATCCCATTACATTATTTCGGTTTTAAAAGAATACCAGATAGCTTATTTCATTTTTAAGTTATGCGTAAATCAAAGTCTAATAGTCAACATACTTTTCATCAGTTTCTCAAAATTATCCTTAAAGAAAAAAAAAAAAAAAAAAAAAAATATATATATATATATATTTGTTTTTTTCCTATGCATTTATCATCTGGGATTTTTCATTTCTCATGACTAAAGTTTGGTGTCCAACTGGGGTTAATATAATACGGTAAACCTGCTCGCAGTATTTAAAATTATTAACTTAATGAATATACAACAGATTTGAAGAAACCGTTTTGGGAGTGCTCTTTGCGGCGAAAAATTGTATATCAACATGATCGTGGTTTTTAATTTTGGCTAAAACTTTAGTCATTTCCTCACTGACCACTATCAGGTGAAAATCTCTTAATACTGGATTAAGATCTCTCTCACTCTCTCATCTCTTGCAGTCCCCGAACAGAATGTACTGTTATTTAAACTGAATTATGATGCCACTATATTTTTCCAGATAGTGTCCTACAGCTCTTTTGACTGATAAAATAAAAAGCATTTTTGAATTGTCATTCAGGAGTGTTTCTGCACGGTCATTTTGAATGGAAATCATCGAACCGGGAATTTTCTATTCTACAAGCAATTTTATCCGACTAATATTCAAAACAACAAAAATTATGTTTTTTTTTTTTTTTTTTTTTTTTTTACCAAATAAATATGTGAAGAGAGAGAGAGAAAAAAAAAGAGTTTTTCTCCATAAACATGCACTTTTTATTTTTTCCCAAAAACCAATAATAAATTTCAAAATTTATTACTAATTCTTTTAAGTAGTTTCTATTAAACATGCAACATAAAGTATGAAGTCTTTTCTTAAATAATTGTAGACGTTTTAGCATTTTGAAGATCATTAATTCATGAAAAATTGCATACTATATAAAAACGCAACTTAAAGATTTCAAATTTAATAAATAAATAAATAAATAAAAATAAATAAATAATTAAAAAACCATAAGAATTGTTGCCTTAATATATATTTTATTGAAAAAAAAAAGCCCCGAATATAATTTAGTTTATGAACAATAATAAATGGACAATAATAACAAATTTATGAACAATAATAACATATAATCTCTTGTATGAAACATACTTCAGTAGTGGCGTGAAATGTGTTAAGTCCCCTTAAATCCTTGCAAAGCACTATACAAGTTAAGATCTCGGACTTAATAAGTCTTTAAGTTTTAGAAACACAATACTTGGAAAAATTACGTGGAAGATAATTTATTAAAACATTTTATTAGTCATTCTAGTCATTCCTATTTTATATTAAGATTATTTTAGGAACTGTATATGAAGTTAATATTCATGTAGAAAATAGATATCGCTTTTATATACATTTTTCCAACAATATACACAAGAAAAAAAAATGATTACCTTTTAAGCAATTAAGTTATGTTATTTGTTTAACTAATATTACGCGAAATTACGCTGAATTTAGTAACATATTTCATGCGTAATCTTAAGTTATATAATATATTATTAAAGTTCATATTTTTTCTATTTGAAGTGAATTTAATGAACACAAGCAGAATGCAAAAATATATATTACAAAACTTAAACATTCTTTATTTTATTAAAGGATATTCATCTTTTCTTTTGTTTGTAAAGATTACTTTCAAATACATATGTCATTAAGTATTTATATATATCGAAAATATACCCATTTTGCATTACTTCCACTTACAGAATTTTAATTATAATTAACATTATTGTTTAATCATATTAATATTTACTCACTAATCATTATTAACATTTAAAACTATTTTTTAAAATAAATTAACTGACATCAAGTGAAATATATGATTTTCCTTCAATTTACATTTGAACCATGCATCTGCATTTTAGATTCCTAACATTATCTAAATCTTAGCTTCTTCCCAGAAATAAACTTATCAAGATTCCTACAATTAATCTGAAGATATTTATACGTCAGAAATTGATACATAAATTAAACTTTAATGTTCCAGATTTTGATTCTTGGTAACGCAAGCAAAGATAATATTTCGAAACCAATTTTACTGACAATGCATATATCCTCGTCTATTTTCGCATTAACTAAAATGAGATTTGAAGTACTAGAAATCAAAACTGCTCCTAAAACTGATTGGATGATTGAAGTTTCTGATACAACAGATAATAATTTCAAAGTTCAATCTTAATAACCTCAAGCTGTAAAAGAGATTACTGAAAATAAGATAATAAAGTAATACTTTTAATTAATTTCGTACATTTATAGTCTTATCTACATTCTTGCGGAGATATTTTAATGTCAAAAGTAGACAAACCACTTAGTACTTAAAGTGATAACTAGACTTGTGGCTTCCCAAGAGTTATGAAGATTTCAATAAATATTGTAATCATTTGAACTTGTCAAAGATATCATGTTCACATGAAATTTCACTGGTCTTTGAGTAATATCACTCACTATAACATTTAATATAAGTCCGCTAATAAAACCACTGAAACAATAAATAAAGATCTAAAGACAAGAACTTCAAGTATAAGGATATTCTAATGCCATATGATGGCCATGAAGGCCAAATATGCCACATGAAGGCCAAATATGTATTAATAAATATAAGGTTAATATTGCTAAGGAGGTTGCGCACAATTCAACAGAATAATATAAAAAATTCAAATATTATTTTTCCCCTAAACTATTAATGCATAATTTTCAGTTCATTCGTTTTTTATGCATCTCCATCCTTATTTTGATGTTATGTTTTAATTTAATGCAACAGTTGTAATAAAACTAAGAGAAATATTTTATGCAATCTGTTCTTACGGAGTTATGATTGCAATCGTGGGTAGGAGAGATTCTTATGAATGATGACTATAAGTAAATAGATAATAAAAACAATTGCACCTAAACGACTTTGTTAGAAGGTTTTTGTAAAAAAATACTTTTTGAATTAGGAGTGAATATTTTACCCTAAAAGTTTTAGAAACAGAAAAATTAAAAAATTTCAAAAATAATTAAAATAATACGGTATATCACTCACACGACTTTGTCTTAGCCAGCATTCCAATATGATAAAAGTAGGTTGCAACTTAAGTCGTAAGATCAATTAGGTAATATAATAAAATTAAATCTACTTTAAAAATAATCTAAAATACGTTTAAGAACACTTTTATTTCACATATAATTATGAGTGAGAGGGCTTTCGCCCCCTTCAACTCCCCGCTAATAATTAATTTTTTCAAGTGGAAACCAATTACGAACCTCAAAATACCAAATTTAATTTCCTGCAGTTATCTATTTTTAAGATATGCTGATAACACACATGCTTACACATCGACAGCTAAAAATTGAGCTTTTGTATTCGGTTGTGCCTCAAAACATAACATTATACAAAAAAATCAGAGTTCAAAATAGAACATAAAAAAAAAAATACTTTGTGTATAGTATGGGTATGAAAAATTAATTTTCTTTCCTGAACAGTGCTCGTCGATATAGTAAAATGTATTAAATCACTTTCATCAACTACGTTCAATAGAAAAGAACGTTTAGCTTAATTTTGGGTAGTCCTGTATATTCTGTATAATCTGTATGCACATCACATTGCGCACTTAAACTCAATCTTATATGAAAAATACCTAACACAAAATGAAATACACTTCCAGCTATTTCCAAGCTTAGCGCCAATATATCCAAATACTTTGGGTAGCCCTGTAAACGAATGATGAATGATTTTCACACTACAATCTGCACAAAACATGCTTTTATGAATAGAAAAAATATGTTCATTTCATTTTGTTTAGGGCAGTTTATAGACGTTGCACTGTATTTACCTGAAATTTCCCCCCATAAACGTAAAGTATTTGAATTCTCTTGAATGTCCCTGTATAAGAACCATTTGCTTGATTCCAAGGAAAAGTTGAGTGTAGCATCACTATGTGATACAGATATAGACTACTGCGATTGCACTTCCTGTTATTATACGTTCTTGAGATATGCTGATAACAGTCACACAAAGACAAACCCCTAAAAACATGATTTTCGAATTCAGAGGACCTCAAAACATATAAATCTAACAAAAACTCAGTTTCGAAAATTTGACCCAAAGACAAGATTTTCTCTACCATATATATGGGAACTGTACATCACTGGTGTGCAAAATTTAACCAACAACCTGTTTTCTCGTTTTCTTTTTTTGCGCATAATTTCTAACAAATAAACATATGAACATAAAATTTGGATGACATGATTGTTATCATATCATTAACCGAATTTTATATAACTTTAACATAAGTATAAATTTTTAAGCTAATAAATATTCATTTTTTCTCAAAAATAAGCTTTAGAAACAAAGAAAAATTTCAACAATTTTAGAAAAGAAAACTTAATGGAAAATGGTCATAAGGACGCATTACAGATAGGTGAAGATGCACATGCATCCATGTATTAGATTGAAACCGGATCTTTTGACCAGTATTCACTTTTCTGTTTCTTCTTTTTACGCATGTGAATAAATTTTTTAAAAATATACATACAAGCATGAAAATTGGATAAGATGTTCATTATAAAACTATTTATCGACATTTTTATTATTCTGGTAATGCTCATAGTTTACAAATGATTAATTATATATATTTTTTAAAAAGTCTATTATAAAAGTAAAAGAAAAGTTAATACAAAGTTAATACAGAAAGAAAAATTGAGATTTAGAGTAACATTTCAAAGAATGTGCATCTTTATCTATCTGTAACGCATCCTTAAAACCACTTTTTCATTAAGTTTTCTTTTCTAAAATTGTTGAAATGTTTTCTTTTTTCCAAAGCTTACTTGTAAAATAATAATAATAATAGTAATAATAATAATAATAATTATTATTATTATTATTAGTTTAAAAATTGTTACTCATGCTAAAATTATATAAAATTCGATTAATGGTATGATAACGAACATGCTATCGAAATTTTATGTTCATATGTTTATTTGTTTAAAAATTATGCGCAAAAAAAGAAAACGAGAAAACAGGTTGTTGCTTAAATTTTGAACACCAGTGATATATACGAAAAAGTAAAAAATAAAATTAAGTTACTAGATAGCAGGTTAAACTTAAAATTAGTTTTCTTCTTCAGTTTAAAAGTTTTATTGTTTCCTGACCAAAGCTCCCGATGTCTACAGTCGAAATATTTTTTGTTGTAAATGGTGCAGCTTTCGTGTAACCACTTGTCACATACAATCCTGTTAAGTTACCAATAAAGTTATCTCCTGGCGCAGTTCCAGACATTTAATACACTCATACTCATTTTCTTGTCATTACCAATATAATATCTTCTATCATGGAAATGAATGGGAACAATGTCCAATTTATCCTAAGTTGCATATACGCAAACCCTCCTATTTCTGTAGAAGAGATTGTGCAGCTTATTATTCAATAATCATTCACTATTAGAGAGGAAGGTTAATGCTCGCACTGTTAAACTAGGTTAGTAACTTATGAGAAATTGTTGAAAAAAGAAAACACATTTTGCACTAACGTTATTTCAAAGAAATTTCCAGAAAAAAATATGGAAATCCAAGCATTTATTTTTTAAAACAAAACAAAATAGCTAAGTTTTAGCCTAGATACTCGAAGCAGTCAACATGAACATTTATGTAGGCACTCCTCTGTTGCTCTTGTTTATCCACGTGGATTCGCTGCACGCGCAATCTACTCCTTCCATCTGATCGCCTATGTGCACAATCTCTCCTAGCTTTAGCTTATAATTATAGTATTTAAAAAAAATACTAAAAAATAAATTCATTTTCATTGCACCATGCATTAACGTTAAATAAAATAAAACTGACTAGATAAATAAAACCTACACCATCTTATCTTGGGGGACAGGTACTACAATTTATTCGGCAGTAGAAATTTAAAAATAATAATATTTCCCTATATATGGCGCCACAGTCGCCACAAGTGAAAATAAATTGTTATCCATGTTGAAAAAAAATGTTAAAAGAAAAAAATAATTGAAAAGAAAAGTGTTGCATTGAGGACTAAATTCGTATATGAGTAGAAACGTGTCTGAAAAAAAAAAAAGATGAATAAAAAAGACAAGGAATTTTAAAAAAGCTAATCACTTAAGATGACTATGGAAAGGAAAGGTGTGTAACAAAAAAAAAAAAAAAAAAAAAAAAAAAAAAAATGTTTCTAGAGTTTGTTGGGCTGAGAGTTTAACAAAATAGTTTCTGCCTATGGTATTAAATTACATGACACATCCTTTGCATTATTAATAAGAAAGCACCACAGAACTGGCGTTTTAAGATAATAATTACAAAACTTTGAATAAACACCATAAAATGAAAAAAACTCGCAACAATTGTTTCAGATCGAAAGAAAACACTACCTTTCGTCAGGCGAACAAAGTAGGCACGAGTGCTGCAGTGAAAGTGGCAACGCACAAAACCGTTTCAAGGTTAGAGCAAAAGTATATAAAGACGAATGTAGTAAATATAAATGCTGGTGTGAGCAGAAATATAAAATAAAAGAAGAAAATAAATGAATAAATAAGATCAAAACATGTAACAAAGTCTAAAAATCTAAAAAAATATCAAAACTGAACGAAAATAGAATTCAGATGAGTAATTTCTAAGCATCAGATAAGAACGGAGTGAAAGAAATGTTATTAACAAGATTTTTCGATTTTTTAAATACGTGATGGGTGTCCAAATGGGAAGAGTAGACCAGAGATAAAATTATGTTAGTTTTAGAAAAATTAAAACGATGACCGTGAGCCCAGCATTAGGAAGCAATAGAAGATTTGGAGATCTCTTCATTAGAAACATTTCGACAGTGCTTGTTTAGTCTATATTTCAAACGCCTCTTTGTTTCACAAATATAACCTAAATTGCACGACGAACACGGGATTCTGCTCATTCCAGTATTTATATTCACATTCGTCTTTATATACTTTTGCTCTTTACTTAAAGCGGTTTTGTGCGTTGCCGCTTTGCCTGCAGCACTCGTGCCTACTTTGTTCGCCGTGTGTTTATTAGATCCTAAACAATTGTTGCGAGTTTATGGCTTTTTAACACGCTTTTATTAGCTTCACCTGTATGTATGTCTGTTTGTATGTTTGTAACCGCTCTGGGTGCAAACAAGAAATCTATATTGTAACAAAAAGACTTTCCCTACGTGAATGCCGTGGCTGTGAGGTAAAGCGCCGCGCTTCGAACCTAAAGATCTAGTGTTCGAGCCCAGTCAGGGGAGATTTTTTAAAAATGGTTTTTGTTTAATTATAAATTATTTTAATTAGAGATTTAAATGTATGTAAATATTATGGTGTGTCACTCACACGATTTTCTCTTACCCTGCATTTTACTACTATGATAGGTATTTTGTGCTTTTTAGTTCACATTTCTATAAAAGCGTGTTCTTTAATTTTTTTAAACTATAATATTATTATGACGTTTATTCAAAGTTTTGTAATCATTATTTATCCTTTACATTGCCCCTATACTTGTGAGATGCTCCATAAATGTAGTAGTTCAAATTTTATTCTCCCTCTTAACGTGCTATCTGATTTTCCGATATTTATATAGTAAAATAATTTTTTACTTTTAGCCTATATCAATTTGTAACGCACAAAAATCTTTAGAATAATATATAATTATTTTGAAACTATCTTTACAAATAAACAATAAAGTACAATAATGTTTTTTACAGTATGATAAAAGCCCAAAGTTTAAATTCACCATTTTATGTATTAAATTGGTTTTTAAGATAAACATCATTTAAAATTCAGATGATTGGAATGATTTTTCAAAATAAAATGTTCTAAAATATTTCCATGGCGATATTATATAATTTAAGAATTATTATATAATTTATAAACCTTTTAACGATGTTTTTAATATGCTAATTATGATACTGTACTTATAGATATAATACGAATAAAATATATTTATAATGTAAAATACTACTATAAAATGACCGATGTTTTTTCTTCTCTCTTGAAAAATATATGTAAAAAGGTTGGTTATAAATTGCTCTTTGTCAGAAGAAGACAACTGTTAAACTACGCTGAAACATGCCATCAATCAGACAAACATCCCTTGGGTCAAATCGAGCATTCTAGGGCTCCAGGAATCACAAACATTGTATAAAGACACACAAATATATCACAGACGAAACTGACATGCATTTTTGCGGTTTCAAAAGAAAAAGAAGAATATGTGAAAGTCTCAAAAACAAATAAATCATTTTTAAAGCGATATATATATATTGGTATATACAACGGGGGGCAAAAATAATAGGAACGACAAAAAAAAAGCATAAATCAAATAATTATGATATTCAAATTCACAAGACTTTTTGTTAAAATTAAATACATGATATTGCTGTTAATAATAGAGCAATAGTTTACAGTAATTATATATATATTTTTAAATATACATGTAAATGTGTATCTTGTTAACTTTGCGTAGAAGCAAATTGATAAGAACTTTGCAATTATTTCAGTATTACGGCTTGTGATTGGTGTATTTTTCTTTGCATGTAATTTGCAACAAAGCATTTAAAGGATTTTGTGATTGCACTTGTTCAGTTCAGAAAACATTTGGATGTGCGGCAGAGGATAAATATTCTCCGATATCGAAAAAAGGCAAATTTTAGCTTTTAATAGCAATGTATGCTCTCTGCGAAGAATTGCTGATGAAATAAAATTTTAGAAAACTGTCGTTTTAAATTTTGTACAAGTTCCAACATACATAAGGGGTTGTAAAATCAACAGGAGGGCCGAGAAATATTTCAAAATGACCCGGACGTTTGACGTTTTGCACAGTAACAATACTGGCAACAAAATAAATTAGAAACCACTTAAAGATACCAGCATCAGTAAGATATAAGAGGAGCAATTAAAAGCTAAGAAATTGTTAGATATGTAAAAGCACGTCGGTGTTCACCTTTAATATCTATCCGTAAAAAATCTGGCATTCACCTAGCAGAGAAACATACCTGTGAAAACGAATAAATTGGTGCAAAGTTATTTCCACCAATAAAAAGAAATTTAATTTGAATAGTCTGGACTACAGAAATTAATATTGGCATGAACTCTCAAAGGAGAAGGATGTATTTTCCAACCTTCAACAATAAGGGGATTTTCTTATGACTTGAATCACTTTTCCTTGTGATGTTTAGATGAAAATTAATCTTGTAGAAGGTACAAAAAATAGACATATGTGTATTAAATCGTTAGAAAGCAATTTCTGAACAAGGATAAAAAAACGGAGGTTAATTATAATTTTCTAGAAAATAATGTATTGATTAACTCTGCGAAACACGTTAACTCTGATTAACTCTCATTAAAACTACCAACACACACACACACAAAAAAAAAAAAGGGGGGGGGGGGTTGGAAATAATAATATTGCTATATTCGGTTGGCTGGCTAATAGTCTGGACCTAACTTTGATGGAGAACATTTGAGGTATCATAAAAAGCAGTATCTACCGACAACATTGATCAAAAAGTTAAAAATAGCATTGAAATTTGTTATTCGTGTGGTATATAGTGTTTTGCCATCTCGGGATATTCGAATTCTTCTGTAAATAATAATAGTAATAATAATAATAATAAACACTTTCAAAATTTTAGACTTTTATTTTATTTCTTTTATGCATATTTTCAGGATATAAATATTTCGCACTGACTAGGTTAGTTTCTTAGTTAGATATTAAGGTGATACTTTAAGTAAAGATATTTGGAATTTGCAAACCTCTGAACGGCGTGATAATGCCAAGGCTACGGATTGTCTACAGCCCACAGGAAGTATTGGAAAAATCACCTAAGATGTATAAATTAATTTTGAAATAAATTTTGAATGCGACGGATAATCATAACCAAATAATAGAGATTATATACAGGAATAAATGGTCGAAAAAGGAAGAGGTTTACAATTTAGATCCACTATGGGTGATTATCAGACCAATGAACTTCAATCGAGCATTTGACGGTGCAGAACCGTTTAAAGAGGACCAGACACCGCCACATTCTCGATTCTTTTTGGAAAAAACATAAATAAAATATAACAATGATAATAAAACACAGGAAAAAAAAAATAAATAAGGAATAAACAAAAATAATAAACAGAAATAAACAAAAGGAAGAATTGAACATAATAATAAGTATTAACTTAAATTGTAAAAGATAAAATACATAATAAATTGATAGGCAAAGGAAAACAGAAATAATAATGATGTCAATCATAAATATCTAAAAAATGTAATGGTAGTTATTTATTTGTTCAAATATAGCATTCATGCGTACTATATCTCTCAATAAGAAATCGGGATAGCTTTATTTTTTTAACTCAAAAACATTTATAAGTTAACTGCAGTAAAATAATGTTTAAGTACCCTTTTAAAAAATAGGAGAATATCACTGCCATTAAAATTTAAAACTTTACAGTAGAATTTTTTTTTTTTTTTTTTTTTTTAATGAAACTCTTTAAAAATATACATGGCATTGTTTAACATATGCAGAAATTTTTTTTTATAAATGCAATTCGTTGAGCTTCTCTGTTTATGAGCTTGTATATGCACTCTCAATTTACGAATACGCCCTCGCAATTTACATGATTATTGAACAGGGTATAAATAGCACTAATGATTTTATTACAGGGACTCGTGAAATAATTAGGTTACATTAGGACCTATGTGAGTAATTTATTTCAATCATATTTTTAAAGATATATAATTCTAAAATCCTCAATAAATTCACCTAGATCATTTAAATATACATACATAAAATAATATTTCCTGCAGAATATTGTATACTAACTATTAAAGACTAATTTAAAGAGCTGTACAAAGTTCTACAAACATAATGTGTAGTATAAGTAAAAATTACTTGAAGTGCTTTTTGACTTATTGAAATATACTTTTGAAATATATTTGAAATATACTTTTTATTATGCTAAAACTTTAGTACGTTAAATATTGCATATGCAGTGTTCTATTCTCCACTTTATATTTTTTACTTTCCGAACACTATACTGAGGAAAGTATAGTAATCATGTCAAAAATCCGAATTCGAGATTTTGATGTTTCTATACGTTTCGAGATCTTCTGAGTCCGTTTTCAGTATTTTTACGATGATGTATGTATGTGTGTGTATGTGTGTATGTATATGTGTATGTATGTGTGTGTGTATGTCTGTGAGTGAACCCGCTAGCGTCTAAACGCTTTGTTCGAATAAGCTGAAAGTTGTAAGTCACCATAGTACTAAACCCTATTGATTTTGGTGAATCTAGCACTTATAGTTTTTTTTACAGGGACACAAAGAAAAATTCTTTATCATTATGGTCTATGGGACCAAAATCTTAAAAGTGCGATAGCATCTAAACGACTTATTCAATTAAACAAAATTTTTTTACATATATTATAAGTCACAGTTACTCAATCTGTACAGAGTTTGGAGAATCTGGCACTTACAGTTTTTTTTACAGAGACACAAAGAAAAATTCTTTATCATTATGGCCGATCGGACCAAATTTTAAAAAGTGCGATAGCGTCAAAATGCCTTATTAAACTGAGAAAATAATTTATACGCATATTATAGGTAATAGTTGCATGAACTGCATAGAGTTTGGGGAATCTAGCTCTTATAGTTTTTTTACAGGGACACAAAGAAAAATTCTTTATCATTATGGCCTATGGGGCCAAATTTTAAAAAGTGCGATAGCGTCTAAACGCCTTATTCAATTGAACAAAAAAATTGCACACATATTATAGGTCACAGTTTCACGATCCATATAGGTTTTGGTAAATCTAGCACTTCTAGTTTTTTTACAGGGACACAACAAATAATTCTGTATCATTATGGCGTATGCGGTGAAATTATTTAAAGTACGATAGCATCTAAATACCTTATCCTTTTTAGTGGAAAACAGTTATACGTGTTATAGGTCACCATCACACAAACTGTATGTATTTTGGTGACTCTAGCATCAACGAGTTTTACGGGGACATAATTAAAAATTGTTCATCATTAAGACCTATAGGCTTAAATTATTTAAAGTGCGACAGCGAGTAAACTCCTCATTCAAATTAACTGAAAATTTATATACATGTTATGTCACCGTGACACGAACTTTATGAACTTTAGAGAATCTTGCACTTATGGTTCTTTTTGCAGGGACAAAATGCAAATTTCTTTATAATTGTGGCATATGGGTTCAAACTTTAAAGTGCGATAGCGTCTAAATCCCTTATCCGATGGAGCTGAAAATTTATATAAATATTATAATTCACTGTTGCACTAACTCTAAGCATTTTGGTGAATCTAGAATTTGTAGGTTTTTTACAGGGATACAATGAATTATTCTTTATCATTATGATCTACGTGTTTGGTAAAATAGCGTTAAATTAAAGATCGTGTACTATATAAAGAAAAATACTCAAACACCCTATTATAATTTTCTTTTTTGTTTATTTAACAACTCCTCTTACTTTACTTTATCTACAAAACCGTTAATTACTCAATGTTGGGAAAGTAAAGTGGAGTCACTCCAGTTTTTTTTACTACATAAAAATCTGTCTGTATTTATCCTACTTAAAATATCATAAGTTTATACAATTTATATCTTAAATGAAATATATAAACGTCTACATGGACTGTGAACATTTTAAATTCATATTCTTTATTCTGCTCTGTTATTGCATATATATATATATATATATATATATATATATTATACATATATCTATATTTATTAAAAAAAATATTAACAGTCACATATTCTAAAACAAAATTAACCATATAGCACAGAATATTTCATTTTAGTATAATTATTCACGCATACTTTTTAACAGTAATAGCTATGAACATTTATTTATTAAATATTTATTAATTTAAATTCGCAATACAGTCGGTAACAAAAGTCTCCGAACACTAGCAAAAATTCCTATGTAAAAAAGGTACACTTAATACAGTTTTGTTAAATAAATTGTTGTCGAATCCGGATCTTAGTCAGTCTAAAAATAGGATTCTACAAGGATTTATTTAACAAAACTGTATTAAGTGTACTTTTTTTACATTGAAATTTTTGCTAATGTTCGGACACTTTTGTTACCGACTGTACCTGTAAATTGAATATGATTTTGAAAATTGTTGTTAGATTAAGATTACAATTTACGAATTACACTTCGACAGTGGTTAGCAAATTTTATTTTTTAGAAATTACGTAAGTAATAATCAATTACGTTTTATTTAAAGCGATATTTTTACGTTTAACCATATATTTCTTTATATATAAATACTAAATAGTTTCTTCAATAATCTAAGTGTTTAAAATTTCCACTATTTTACAGAAAATAATACAGTCATTGAAGACTAAACGACGCTTTAAGAAGAAATGGTTATAAAATATGACATTTTTCCGATGCATTAAACAATTGTTACAGTTCTATTTTTGAACAAATAAAATGTTCTTATCAAGTGTTTACTATTGATTTCCCTTCCAAGAGTAATAAATTTTTGTCTAAAAGAACATTTTTGAATAACTATCTTCTTGTAAGGAAAAGCCTCACTATATCAAAGGCATAAAGTAATACAAAAAGTCAGTTTCGAATATGTAAAAAAAAAAAAAAAAAAAAAAAAAAAAACTTATATAATTATATGTTTATGAATAAGAAAAAAAAAACTAAATGTTGATTCGGGAACATTGTTTTTCAGTTAAAACACATACGTTATATGGCAAAAAAAAAAAAAACCTAAATATTTAAGAGTGAAATTTAAGGGTAAACATTAGATATTTTGAAAAAAAAACCACAGCAGTAGTTACATATCGAAATATTTAAGCGTGAAATTCCATCATAAAACCAAAAAGTAACACATCTTATACACAGCAACGCACCAATTTATAATATAGTAATCTAACCTTACGAAGTTTTGCAGTTTATTATTTTCCAATTACAAAATTAAATAACATAAAACTTACAAAACATTATTATTATTATTATTATTATTATTATTATTATTTGCTTATTGCTTTTAATTTTTCATTTTATCCCTTGTGCTTTTAATTTATGTTTTGTTAATAGTCATATTTACTTTTACTTATTTTTTAATAATTTTGTTTCAACTGAATTGTGTTTCATTTCACGCCTTTATTTATTAAAAGTTCTTTTCAATTTATTTATACTCATCATCTGTTTGGATTTTGTTACGTGCTGCGTAGATGCCGCAAATGTTTTTTTTTTTGACTAGAAACAAATATTGCTAATTTCTATAATGTATTGCGTACTTACTGAGTTTCATACAGTAGCTAAATCAATTTATGTATACACGTGAAGTCACTGATTTTCATAAATTTACGGAAATAGAGAAACAAATATGCATAAATAGGTTTAAATTGTAAGTCTTTCATTTCTAAAACTAGTCGATTTTTGCACATGCATTTTCAAATTTGTTTCTCTCTGCCAGTTCGCATTACTAAACGTTGGTTTACATGATATTTATAACAAATAATTTCATCTTTTACATCATACGTTTTACAGGTCAAACGTCTCCAAGAAATTAAAAATACCATCTTAATTCTTTAATTTAAAATTTATAACCACATGACTATTTTTTTTATTTATATTTATCATGTGATTTCTACATATATAATTTATTATTATTATTTTTCCACTGACGTATTAAAATTCCGCATAGCAGCGAAAAGAGTTTATTCTGAAAATTAGTAATTATTTTGTTTTATTTTTAGATAAATAATGAACGAATCTTACAAAACCATGCAAGCCATGAATAAAAAAAAATATTTTTTATATCTCAAGACATTGTTGCGATTTTGACATAAGGTTTTCCATTAAATTATCTTTTTTTGGTATTTTATTTAGTTCAAATGCACATATGAAAATAACGGATAAAATTTTACTTTTTTTTTTTTTTAATTCCAGTACATTGTTTTAGCTATAGCATAATTTTCAGAGTTAGTTTCGAGAAACTTGGGCTTTTCTTATTAATAAGATTATAATAATTTACAAAAATATATTACAAATATAACGATAATAGATTTACACAATGCTTAATAAGATTTATTGATTAACGTACAATTTAATAAACACGTACTGAATTTCTCATAAAATATTTTTTCTTTAAATTTTATGAAGTAACAACTAAAGAATCATAACTTTATTCAAGAAAGGTTCTAAATAATTAAACTTTCATAAGTATTGCATAGAAAATATTCTTGTTAGAGTTAGAACCATCTCAGAGCACGTCTAACTTTTAAAATGTTTACTGGAAGTTTGTTCACTTAATTACTTTTTAGCTATAATTAAGTACCATTAATTAATTGCTGGAGGTGTAACATACTGAAGGTTATTGTGTTCTAAAAATTGTTTAGAATGCATTCCAGTATATTCGAAGAATGTTTTCTTTCTTTTTCTTTTTTTTCTTTTTAATAATTAGCTACTTATGTTTAAGAAACTAACTATGAGAATTAATATATACATATACACATTAAGTCACTCATTTCCTTTTTAACTGCATATTCGTTAATTGACGACAGGGAATAATAGTAACTGAATTGGTGAAACATTTTTAAAATTATAATATCTTTATTATATTTTTCAGCATAAATTAAGAGATTTTTGATGGATTGTTTCAATATATGGTATCTATCTATCTACCTATTTATCTATCTATCTATATACAGAGATAGGTGGATAGATTATCGAAAAAGTAGTTTTATTGTTTCTATTAACAATTTTAAAAGTTTTTATTAATAATCATTGTAACTATTCGCTTTAAAATGTGCTTTCATCATGGCTAAAATTTTATCCCGAATGAAATCTCCTTTCTACGCTTAAAGTGATTTTTTTAAACCCATAATTTCTTAATACGACAATGAAAGAAATGTTATAACAGTTTCATTATTTGTGTTGTAAAGTTTAAATATGAGAATAAAATATTATTATTATTATTTTATAAAAAATATATTAAATCTACATAAATATTTAATCGTCAAAAATAAATAAAACTAACATTAAAAAACAATCCAAAAATAATAAAAGGATTAAAATACAACAATTATAAAACAATTAAATAATAAAACAATTTCTATGCATAACTTAGGTAATATATATATATATATATATATATATATATATATATATACATATATATATATTATAATGTCAGGATTATTTATGCTCTTTTTCGAACCATTTCTTAGGATTCTGATAAACAATCTGGTTTATTTTAAAAGTTGAAATTTTTAATACACAGAGCATATTATTTTCATTTATTCAGCGTACAATGAACAATTCATCCTAAGATTAGATATAATAAATCCGTTTTGAAAAATGTGTTAAATATTTGTTAAAATTCGTTTGGAAATTATGTCATTATTACAAAATTAAATGTAAATAAATAAATAAAATAAAATAAATCGTTAAAAAGCACCATTATTTAACAGTAAAATAAATCTATTACTACAACATTTTAGACACTATAAAGTTATTTTTCTGACAGTCATTTTTTCGCCATTCTTCAGAATGTCCAGTGCGGCAGGGAAACGTTTGTCAAAATTAGTTAAAAAACAAAGACTGCCCAAGATTAAATAAATTTCAATCACAATTAGAACAAAAACTGGTTGGCTTTTTCGACACATACATTTTCATTATGGTAATATCACACATTCAAGGATTGCATTATTTGTGAAGGCCTCATGCTTCTATCACTAGCCTGCCGTTTTAGCATAATATAATAAAACTATCAGATCTACCCGGCGTTGCCCAGGTTGAAGTACTGTTTATAGACTTTTGAAATTAATGAAAGATATGAATAAAGGTGTAAAAAAGAAAGAGAAATGCTTGAAACATTTCCCGAAGTCTCTATTAGAAAATGTTATGGAACAACTGCTCATTTTTCGCGATTTTCTTTTGGTGACCACGGCGAAATGCCTCTTTCAGAAATGGTTGCCATGAATTCCATTCCATTAACTTATGTTGCTAAAGAATCCAGAATGATATCGTTATCTCTCCAAACGGTGCCTAAAAAACGCACAAAAAATGGGGATCAATGTCCAAGATATACCAATGTTACAAAAAAATAAATAACCATAAAAGCCACAGCTTTATTATAAGATCTCCTAGGCGACTTTATTGCTTTTTTTTTTTAGGACTCATTGGACATTTATCGAAATCTAAAATTTATCGAAAGTATAATTGAATAATTTGAAAGCGATGTTATAATAATAATAATAATAATAATAATAATAATAATATATATATATATACTAATAGTCCTCCATCCTAAACTAAATTCGGCTTTTGCCAGAATTTCATCAAAATCATTTTTTTTTTTTTTTCTTGGAAAGAAAAAGAAAAGGAAAGAAAATTAATAGTAATCAGTATCGAAACAAATACTATCGAAACAAACACTATCGAAAAAGTTTTTTTTTTTTTTTTTTAAATAATTTTGAATTAGGAAATAAAAAGTGTGCGTGCAGAATGATATAAAAATAAGTAAAAAAATGAATTTAATGATTTAATTTTTATACAAAATATGATTGCGCGCTATCTTAAAAAGTAGATGTAAAATTTAAAGTTTATGTGGTGCATGTGGCTTCTATAAAAAAGGTTTTAAGAAATAGAATAGAATAAAGAAAGCAACGATGTTGGTTCTTTTTTGCTATATAGTTTGAATTTTTGAATTTTATAGAAGTAATATCTATCGTAGGAATAATTTCTTATGTTAAAACTATAGGGAATTGTTATGCGAGCACAAGCGATGCTACTTTATTATTATTATTATTATTATTTCAGTTTTAAACATCGACTTCTCTGTTTCGTTTTTCTAAAAAAATACGTATCTTAGCAACGGCTATTACGTTATTTATTTTTTATTTATTTAATTCATTCATTTGAAGGCGATTTTTTTTCTGTAATCTCCTATATTATTAAAATCTGTACGCGTGTGTGTGTGTGTCTGTCTGTCTGTCTGTGAGAAACGGCTTGACGCAGCTAAGGCTCCGCCGCTAAAGGTCGCACGGACTTCGAACAGGTACCGTCGGACAGAGAATTTATCGCAGATCAGGGTTATCTAATTTGCTAAACGATGCGACCCTAATTAGCGGAGATATTAATTAAAACGTTGACCATTGTCTACCGAAAAATGACCCAGAATTCATGATTAAATGCTTAAAAAGCGACATTTTTACGGAAAAAGTGGAAAATAAATTAGAAATATCAGTCGTATCGTTACAAACAAGATACCATTGGAAAGGGCTTTTTTTTCTCAATCCGATGGTTTAAACGGCTTATCGATCACAATTAGATTTTTTAAAATTAACTAAACTATAAAAAAAATGTTGGGAACGAATCACAAGAATCTTAGCTTTGCAGACTTTTCGTCTACAGCAGTCTTCAACGGAAACATATCTGGTATTTAATGAGATCACATGTTTCGTACTGCGATTAAAAATTGCAAATTTCTATTTTCTTCAATTTTTCAAATTTTACACATTTTATTTAGTATATAATATTTACACCACAAAACAAACTTGCATTTCAAATTTCATCGATTTTCGTCAATAAACAAAAGATTTACATTTTAATTGCAAATTAAATTTTATCTTTACACGCCAGACATTTTTGCAATATTCTAATACGCGTATTTCAATTTCTAATTACGATTTATTTATTTTTTATACATCATACGAAAGATATTTTAAAGTTCTTTTACATAATTCAAAGTTTTCAACAGATTTACACGTTTTGAGGTCTCCTGAATCAGTGTTTTTTTATGGCGCTGTAATATTTTCAAATTTCAATATTTCAATTTCTAATTATGATTAAATTATTTTTAATGCATCATTCGAAAGATATTTTAAAGTTCTTTTAAATTATCGAAAGTTTTCACCAGAATTACACGTTTTGAGGTCTCCTGAATCAGTTTTCTTTTATGGCGTTGTAATATTTTCAAATTTCAATATTACAATTTCTAATTATGATTAAATTATTTTTAATACTTATTTCGAAAGATATTTTAAAGTTCTTTTATATTATCGAAAGTTTTCACCAGATTTACACGTTTTGAGGTGTCCCGAATGAGTTTTCTTTTGTATCTCAGATACTAATTATAATAATTTCATAAGTAATACATCATTAGAAAGCTTTTTTGATTTGGAATTGAACAGTGGAATACAGAAATTTCTACCGCCAGATGGCGCTGTAATTTTTTCAAATTTCAATATTTCAATTTCTAATTATAATTAAATTATTTTTAATGCATCACTCGAAAGTTATTTTAAAAGTTCTTTTAAATTATCGAAAGTTTTCACGAGATTTACACGTTTTGAGGTGTCCTGAATCAGTTTTCTCTTATGGTGCTGTATTATTTTCAAATTTCAATATTTCAATTTCTAATTATGATTAAATTTTTTTTAATACATCATTCGAAAGATATTTTAAAGTTCTTTTATATTATCGAAAGTTTTCACCAGATTTACACGTTTTGAGGTGTCCTGAATTAGTTTTCTTTGTATCTCAGCTACTAATTAAAATAATTTCATAAGTAATACATCATTAGAAAGCGTTTTTGAATTGGAATGGAACAGTGGAATACAGAAATTTCTACCGACAGATGGCGCTGTAATATTTTCAAATTTCAATATTTCAATTTCTAATTATGATTAAATTATTTTTAATACATCATTCGAAAGATATTTTAAAGTTCTTTTAAATTATCGAAAGTTTTCACCAGATTTACACGTTTTGAGGTGTCCTGATTACGTTTTCTTTTGCATCTCAGCCAAATGAGTTAGATCGTTCAAAATTGGTATGCGTAGGTTAATTAAGAGGGCCTGAAAGGGTTGAGAAGAAATAGGCGTGCACCGCGCGCGTATCCCTTACCTTGTGCTCGCGCAGCGCGCACGCGACTGCGCTCCCGAAGGCAGTGGGGACCCGGTGCGAGTTTTTTCCCGATCTGAAATGATTTTTTTTTTTAGGGGGCACGAAGGGTCAGGGAAGGAATACGCGCGCGCAGCGCGTGTATCCCTTCAGTTGTGCGCGCGCAGCGCACACGGTACTGCGCTGCCGAAGGCAGTGGGGACACGGTTCGAGTTTTTACCCGATCAGAAATGATTTTTTTTAGGGGGCACGTAGGGTCAGGGAAGGAATACGGGCGCGCAACGCGTGGGGACCCGGCCCGACTTTTTACCCAATCATAAATGATTTTTTTTTTAAAATTTCTTTTCTTAACACTAAAAGTTTCTATTAGTGATTCATTATTTTTAGTGATTCATTTGAAAATACTGACCCGCTAGCGGGCGAAGCCAGCTAGTTTATTATATTTATTGAAAATCAAATGGTAACGCAATAATAATAAAAAAAAGTACATTAAATTTTAAATTTAAAAACTTAGTTATAACAATTATATTTATGCACGATGAAAATTTTTTATAGTGTCGCAATTTTTTCTTTTTCTTTCTTTAATTAATTCCTTTGAAAGGGATTTTTCTTTTTTTTTAAAATTATTATTTATAGTATTTATCGGGAAAAAAATGATTGTATATAGTAGAAAGGTATAAACTTTATTAAATTTAAGTTTAATTAAAATTTATTTATTTATTATTTACTTAATTCCTTTTAAAAGAAAAACTATTTTTTCTTAAATTTATTATATTGGTTGGAATCATAAAACAATATAGTGTAAAGAGCAAGGGCTATAAAATACATACTTCAAAAATTAAAATAGTTAATAGATGCTGAGATACAGTTATCTTTAAAATCGTAGTTCTTAATAATAGCAGATCAACCTATTGTCAATAAATACTCAGATTAAAGTGCTTGGGAAAGATCTTTCTGTAGGTAGTGGGAACCTGGACCCGATGCAATGCGGGTGGAAAAGAAGATGCCGTAGGCAGCGGGTACCCAAAGCAAGGATTAGAGCGATTTCAATGTAATTTTATTATTTTATTTCATTTTATTTTATTTTCATTTTTGCGATGAATTGAAATGGCTATCGCAACTAAAGATCTTGCCGAGAAAAGTCCGAGTTACTTCGGTGCCAAATTTAAAATTTTGCCAAAATGGTCCTATACAAAAGCTATTCCAGAAAAAAAAAAAAAAAAAAAATCCTAATAAAGTCCAAATTGTAATTATTTGAAATCAAGATGAGAATATAAATGTAGCCAAAAGTTAGACATACAATATCAATAAACACGAAAAATTTTGTTTTACTGTAGAAAAAAAAGTTACTTGAATAAAAATTTTAAGCTAATACTCAATATCTCGATGAAAATATTTATTGACACGCGAAATTCTGATAAAATATGTACCTTTTCCGTAGCGTGACTAAGCCCCCCCCCTCCCCCCATTTTTATTAGATTTTACGCCAAATTAAAAATATTTCATTTTATTACCGGAAAAAAAATAATAATAATTTGTATTTTATTTGTTTATTTTGGCATCAAATATTTGTTCCTTTTTATTCAGTTAAAAGTGAAAATAAAGATTTTCTTTAATATCTTTTAATCCAACTATCTGACAGAACTAAAAAATACGGCGTTAGCTAGACTTTTTCCTGATTAATAAGCTTGCTACTTATTGTAGCTGTCGATTCAACGATATAACATTGTATAGCGAACTAAAAATCCGGACAAACTAACAATCAGCTTTATACATATAGAATATAACAGTTTCAGAGATATAAATATGAAGAATAGCTTATTAATGCATGTTGAAAAGACTTTAGAAATTTTATTCATCAACCTTGAAAATTCCTTTCTGATAGATTGCAGTAGAAGGCTGAAATTTTATACCAACTATGTGAAAATACCAGAACCGTGAATCGAATCCGGGCCTTCCGCTTAACGTGCGGAATACGTTGACAAAGTCACCGAGTCTGCAAACGCGCAACTATATCAAGTGAAAAATTGATCATGGCACAACTCCAATAGGCCATGAAATTTTAATTTAGAAATTTTTCGCTCGTTAAGCGGAAGACCCGGGTTCGATTCTCGGCTATGGTATTTTTCACATAGTTGTATAAAAAATCAGCCTTCTACTCCAATCTATCAGAAATGAATTTTCAAGGTTGATGAATAAAATTTCTAAATTAAAATTTCGTGGTCTATTGGAGTTGCGCGTTGATCAATTTGTCACTTGATATAGCTGCGTGTTTGCAGACTCTGTGACCTTGCCAACGTATAATATGTGAGAAATGCTGAGCTGGTTATCAGCCAGGGTAGCTCAGTAAAAGAGCATCCGCGCGTTAAACGGAAAGCCCGGGTTCGATTCCCGGCTCTGGTATTTTTCACATTGTTGAAATAAAATATCAGCCTTCTACTCCAATCTATCATAAATGAAAAGACTTTATTTGAATAAATTAATATCATAAGATATTAAAGTTAAAATTTCAGGTTGCTTCCGAAAAAAAAAAAGAAGTTGAATATATTGTAATATGTATACGAAAACTTATGACAATGTAAATCATACTGCTTTTTAAAGAATGTACTCATAATAGTTTCAGTTTCAGTGTTTTATAGCTGTTGTAATATGTATGATTTTTTATTCTGCTCGTTGTACGTTATCGGGTGTATTTTTCATTTATTTTTTGTTGTTTTAAAGACATGATAACATATGCGATTGAAAAAGTACTACTTTCCGGTAAAATTGTCTAACTGAAATTCTGTTATAATTGTACGTTCATTGAATCCAAAATATTTTGGATACATCAGGGTCCCTGTTTGGAAATTGTTTAAACTACATTTCAAATTCCATTATACATTTTTTTTTAATATTCTAAATTTAAGTACATTATATAAAACGTATAAAATAGATGAGTAACTGAAAGTTAGTCTAATAGATTAGTTTTTATTGAATGTAAAAGATGAAATTGTTTTACTAAACGAAACTATGACAGACAATACAAAAATTTCATCTGCAAAGCAGTGTTTAAATATGAATCTAGCCCAATCAACAATCATTTATCTATTAAAAGGAAGGGTCGGAAAAAGTGGCGTGAATTTTATGCTAGATTATTTCTATTGGGTAAAGTTTAATTTCAATGTAATTATGTATTACCGTGGTAATGTTTTAATTTATATATATATCTTCTTTTAAACGTGCAGTCAGTGTTGCCCTACTTCGCAACTTTTTTATTCGATAGTCACCAATAATTTTGAGAAGTGATATTTGATATACATAATCGACGATTCTTCAATTCGATTCGCCTTTTATGTATATCAAATACCACTTCTAAAAATTATTGGTGACTATTGAATAAAAAAGTCGTGTCTTGAATAAAAAAAATCAATCTGGCAACACTGTGTGCAGTGTCAGAAAAGTAATAAATTATTGCTAAGTCAAAAAAAAAAGAAAAAGAAAAAAAAAAAAAAATATCTGTTTTTAATTCTGCTTAATCTAAATTTTAGAACAAAAAGAGGCTTATTATTCTGTCTCAAATATTATGTTTTTTTTTTTTTTTTTTAATTCTGATGTGTGATAAATGTTTTAAATCGTTGCTTAGTAAAAATATGACATTTCATAAATAACATATGAAAATATTAATCTTAAAATATAATCAAGGTTTTAGATGAACCTCTCAAAGAAGAGCCCTGTTTTATAATCTTTTAACTTGAACGCACAAGTTACAGTTATTTTCCTCTTTCAAAATAAACGAACAATCAGTTGGTTACAAATCGCGTAAAATCAGAAAAGAATAACAGCTAAACAAAGCGGGAGCAAGGCATCAATCAGAATGACGTCCCTTGGGTCGAACAAACATTTCAGGATTCCAAAATCACGCCCAAAGAACATAGACAAACGCACTTCAAAACGAATCGAGATATTTCTCTGCCTTTCCAAAGAAAAAGAAAACTCTCAAATACAAAGATCATTTATCATGCGACAATTTATGTAAACGGCTCTTCCTTTCTCGGTTTCTAGGAAAAGAAAAATATTTTATTTAAAGATATTAAGTTAGGGACAGATATTTTAGAAGAGAATATTTATAAACAATGCAATAGTGATTTTGAATGTTTATTTTATTTATTTTTTTAAATATTAAAGTTTTAATTTAAAAATATACATACATATTGATAAGGTTGCGAAACGAAAAGAAAAATACACCAACGCTATCGTCTCTACATTTGACAACTTCCAAAAATATAATTATAAAGTTCATTTTCAATAAAATTTAATTATTTCCATTTTATTATCAAAATTTTAATTAAAAGTATCCAAGTCAGCTATTTATTTATTTATTTATTTAATTTTTATCATTTGATTTTTATGTTCGACACATTATGTAGACAAAAGTATTTGAACACTGTCAAATTTAGATGCGTTGTCATATTTTAAGGAATACTTTACAAATTCTTTTAGAACTTTATAAGGATTTAAAGAATATATTGTACCTCGTATAGTTGAGAAAAAAGACTGTCATGAAGACAAAAAAGTAACTAGTAATAAATTAAAGGGGAAAAAAGTTTTATCACACTGAAAAATTAATACTTAAAGTCCGTTGTAGTCATAGCACAGATTTGTCAACATTTTAACCCTTATCGCTCGTATGTCCTTTCTGAGGGGACATTAAAAAATCGAGCCACGCCTTAAGGTATTTCTCTGCAAATGAAATGTTATTTTTCTAAAACGTGTAACTATAGGCTACCTTTAGGCTACCGGAAAATTTTAACAGAAAGATTTATTTTATTTAATGATGAAGTAAAATAAAACAAATTATTACAATTTTTCGGTAGCCAAAAGGTAGTAAGTTGGAAAATATACGTGTGATGTTTTAAAGGAACGCCAAAAGGCGTGTCGTATAGAAAATATGCCGAGCGCAAAGGGTTAATTTATTCCGGACAATTTTCAGTCCCGCCTTTATTTCACACCACTTTATTTTTATGAGTAATTTTTTCTTTTTTTATCGTAATTGCATATTGGGGAAAATTTTTCTATAAATAAAGTGGTGCGAATTAAAGGCGGAGATAAAAATGTTCCAGAATATATTAAAATGTTAGCAAATGTGATAGATTGTTTTGCTTCTTTAAGTTAACTGTATTAATTTGTGTGAATTTAGCATGCACAATCATGGAGATATAAATGTTTCTCTAATATCCAAAATTTTTCGATCGATTTTTTTGTTTATAACATGCACTGTTTTCTAACCAATGTAATATCATTTACAAAATGCTTGACATACAAGAATAGGCAATATATAACAATCATAAAAATAAAATAAAATAAAATAAATATCTAATGGAGTGGCAAAATTTCTATTAAATAATGTTTGTCTCACATGGACAAGCGTTAATAAGGTTTCTTTTGCATACTTTGTCCGCCATTTGTATAGGGCTACTGAGGTCAGAAACCCAAGCGAATATCGTGGAAGTTCAGAAAGATACTACCGATAAAATGAATTGGATTTCAAGTACTCTCAAAAGGAAAAAAAAAAAATCGATAAATGGTTTTATATGCATTTTTAATTGTAATAAAACTAATTTTCTTAACAATAAAAACCCAAGTTTCACAAAATTAATGTCCTTGATACAAAAATGTATTGAAATTAAAATAATACGAATAATAATAATAATAATAATAATAATATTTTTATTCTTGGTTTAGAAGAAGGAATAAAATATCGAATGAAAGATGATTTAGGAGAAAAAACCATGTTAGAATTGCAACAGTGCATTGAGAAAATAATAAATTTTACATATTATTTAAAAATATATCTAATAATTAATAAAAAAATATAGATATATAAACTCTCGGAAATAAGATAATCATAGAATATCAGAACTTTATTTATCATAGGAACATATATAAACTGTATGTAAGTGCCGCCAATTGGCGATTTGACGATTTTCTTTTTCATCTGCCGTTATTGGCCACCAAATTATGGTTAAAACATTTAGCTAAATTACAGGAAACATTAAACAAAAAGAAAAAAAAAATTAATTAATATTAAAAGTAATAATAATAAATATATATATATATATTAATTGTATTAAAAATATTATAACTGATCATAAATTGAAACCGAAAAGAATTCTGATACATTTCTGTTATGAGGACTGGATTAAGATAAGAGTACAAAAAAAAAAAAAAAAGGTAATAAATTTGGGGTATTAAGGTATTATCCCTTCTACAAATAAACTAGCGACAATTTCGATAAGTTTGCTCTAAAAATAATTTTCATACATAATTAAATTACATTTTGTTACTGGAATTCCATTATTTTAATAAAATCCACAGTTAAACTTTAAATAATATTTCATTATTGTCTATTTGTCACATTTGAACACTGCTTTTGGTTTGGAAAACATTGCAAATTTGAAATAAGTTTATTTGAAAACACAAATCGCAGGAGAGCGAAGATCAACTAGTTGTATTATAGTATGCGTTGATTCAAAGTAAAAATTGGGCTAAAACATTAATTTGATTATTTTTGAGAGTGTTTTATCTCTTGAAAATTTGAATCATTAATTTTTGCTAAAATCTGCACATTTTTAAATCACCCAAGGTTCATATTCAAGTCATTTTATAACTTTAAATGCTTTCATGAAAGCCTGAAATTAAGCATTTAAAGAATTAGACATGGATATGACACCAAAAAAATTAGTTTCTACTGCTAACCCTATTAATACTGGGAAGAAAATTCATTTCGTAAATGGATTTAATAATTTCTGTAATAATTAATGGTAAATAAATTATCAAGCATATTCTAGATTAAAAATTTCAGAAGGCATTATATTACAAATCGTCTCATATGCACAATTAAATAGGATAGTATTAAAATGTTGTACTAAAAGTATGTAATCTTCTTCACTAACTAAAATACGTGGCAGATGGATTTCATACATTTATTAATATCACACAATCAACAGATTGGGAAGAAAATCATATTTTTTTTTAATTGAAAATTTATTTTTCCAACTGAGTGAAAATAAAGTAAGTGCTCTAATCTAAGTGCTCTGCCTAAAGGTTGTCTGAGTGAGTAATGCCCACCGGTTCTCAGCCTGGATAGCTCAATTGGTAGAGCCTTGACCTTGTAAGTCAAAGATCCGGGGTTCGACTCCCGGTCCAGGCATTATTTTCACTCAGTTGGAAAAATAAATTTTCAAAAAAAAAAAAAAAAAAAAAAAAAAAAAAATGATGGATTTTAATTTAGCCTTTGATTTGGATTTTCAATTTATTTTTTTAAAATAATTACAGTATTATTTCCCGTTACTATTATTTGCAATACTAATTTCAGTAACTCTGTGTGATTATAATAATGCGTGTTACAGTTACGCTTTTAAATAACTTTGCTCCTAACAAAAATAAAAGATGTACCTAAATCTTCAACACAGTTATAAATAATATTTTTTACTACATCACATGAACACCGTAGAAAATGGAAGTTCCGTATTTTAACACAATTTTCGATACAGAGATTTTCAAATTTACAAGGTTTAAAGTGCCTTATTTTAAAATATGTTTTTGTGAATTGTCAGTACAAAATCTGCGGACAGTTACATATCCAGAACGATAAAAGTTGAACAGCGGACTTTACAGCATAAAGACTAAGATAATGACTCGACAAATATTTTCTTAACAAAGCAGTATTACGTGCTCATGTTATAAATACGAATTATTGCTAGCGCTTTAATTATTTTGATGCCGGCCATACTTATATTGGTCAATTTTAGGCATCTAAAATTGAAGTCTGAAAAAAAAAAAATCCACCGATTTTTTTAAGATTTCTCTCTGCCCGGGTTCAATTCCCGGCGTGGGAACCAAAACCCATAAGATCTCTCTGTAAGTGCCCGCATGACATAACGGGTGATTAATAAAAATCCGCAATAAATTTAACAGCATTCAAATTGTCAATAAATGATATAAATTGCCAAAAATTTTAATGTGAATTAGTACTTAACCTTACTAGTTACTGTAGACATATTCATATTTGCAAAATATTTTCTTTTTTTCATATAATATGACTTCGAATGAAGACAATCTGTGATCTCGTGTGTACGAGTTATATTCACTAAATCTTTCGTCAGGTAAATCTTTTACTGTGAAGCATTTTATGAAAGAAAAAATACCATAACGAACGATTTATGACATTTTGAAACGTGACGAAAGGAGTTTCAGTGCTTTTCGCCAATCTGGCTCTGGAAGAGTTGCAAAAATCTTCACACGTAAAAAAATTGGAAATTTGATAAAGGATTTTGATCACAAGGACCAAATTTCTCAGCGTCAAGGCAGCAAAATGTACAAATGTTCACAATCAATGATTAATTATGTCCTTAAGAAAGCAAAGATAAGTTACCGAAAGAAGAAAACCATTCCACAAAGAAATGAAAAGCAACAAATTTCAGCAAAAACAAAGTGTGGACATCTCTATCGAAAATTTTCAAAAAGATCTTGGATTCTTGATAATCAATCACATTTTACTCTTTCAAATTCCTCAATAAATGGCAATAATCGTTTTTATTCTTCCAATATATCATATACACCACCAGATGTTAAATATTCAACGAAATAAAAGTTTGAAAGCAAAGTTCTTGCATTTATTGCCATTGGTCCAAAAGGAATGAGCAAGCCTTTCATTCGAAGTTCAACTATGGCGATCAATCAAGATGTTTCTCTTGAGGAATGTATCAAAAAGCATCTAATTCCCTATATTCGAGCTAATTATTAAAGAAATTATATATTTTGGCCAGACTTGGCCAGTTCTCATTATGCCAAAAAAGTGACCAATTATCTCCTTCAAGAATTAGTTGACTTTGTGGTTAAAGAAGATAATCCCGCTAATGTTCCAGAGGCAAGACCAATTGAGGACTTTTGGTCAATTTTAAAAGGGAAAGTTTATGCAAAGGTTTGGCGGGCAGAAAATGTCGATCAACTTGTGAATCGCATCTGATATTGCATAAAACAAATTAATTTAGACCTTGTACAGAAGCTCGCAGTCGATACAAAAAAAATAATTGATTATATCCGCATAAATGGTGTAATAGAACAAAGATAAAACTATCACTATTTAGTATTTATCCAGTCTTATAATTTGCATATGTTTATTTGTATCATAATTGCGTTTAATAAAAAATATAATAAAGTTAACATATTGCGGATTTTTATTGATCACCCGTTACTACGTTTAGTTGTTTACTACAAGAAATTTGATTGGCTTTTTTTTTAGTGAGATCAATTTTATGCTTTCAGACCACAATATATCCATAAATAAAATACTTTCACATGCATTTAATACAAAAAGTGTTAAATGTAAATTAATATCATTTTGAACAAGAACATAATTCCATTTGTAAATCTAATGAACATTTGTCAAATAAAATAAATGTATCAGAAATAATAATAAAAAAATTAAACGCATAAATGTTTAATTGTATACACTGCAAATAATATATTTTACGGTTAAAGCAAATAATATTTTATGGGAAATAATATTTTTTACTTACACATATTTAAGACGGTTAAATATGCAATGCAAAAAATCTGTTAATCTTAAATTGAAAAAGGATAATACAAAAACTTTTAAATATTTCTCCATATCATTGAAAAGTTATTTTCAAACCATGTATAAATGATATATATATATGTTACGGTAAAATGACTAATCTGGAAGTTATGCATAATTACCGGTGATTATGCATAATCCCCACTAAATTTTGGGGAGTGTGATTAATTACTCAATATTTATCACATTTACCGGTTATTTTAGAAGTGCTGCAGCACAAAGTTTTGCATATTTTTCAGATACATGCACTTTGAGATAGGGGTATCAAGTGATGTTCTTTTTTTTTGTTTGTTTTCATGTACGCAAAGCATACAAAAGTGCGTAATAATCGTTGCTGCAGTACAAAAATTTACTTAAAATGCATGAAATTAAAAAAAATATGCAAAATTTTCTACTGCGGCAGCCAGTATCACGCACGTCTGTACACTTTGCGTACATGAAAAAAAAAAAAAAAAAGGTCACCTGATACCCCTCTCTCAAAAAGCATGAAAATGAAAAACATGCAAAATTTTATACTGCAGCAGGCAGTATCACGCACGTCTGTACACTTTGAGTACATAAAAAAAAAAACCCTCACTGGATACCCCTAACTCAAAATGCAGGAATCTGAAAATCATGCACAATTTTGTACTGTAGCAGCCAGTATCATGCACGTCTGTACGCTTTGTGTACATGAAAACAACAACAACAAAAAATCACACGATACTCCGATCTCAAAATGCATGAATCTGAAAAACATGGAAAATTTTCTGCTGCAGTAGCCAGTATTATGCACGTCTGTACGCTTTGCGTACATGAAAAAAAAATCACTGGATACCCCTATCTCACAATGCATGAATCTGAAAAATAGGCACAATTTTGTACTGCAGCAGCCAGTATCACGCACGTCTGTACGCTTTGCGTTCATGAAAAAAAAAGAAAATACCCCTATCTGAAAATGCACGAATCTGAAAATTTAGGAAAATTTTCTACTGCAGCAGGCAGTAATGCACACGTCTGTACGCTTTGCTTTGAAAAAAATCTTTGAAAAAAAAAATACTGAATACTTCTATTTCAAAATGAACAAAATTTATCACATTTCCCATATGCGTTGGAGATTTTATAAAATAACCGGTAAATATGGTAAATATTGAATAATTAATCACATTCCACAAAATTTAGCGGGGATGATGCATAATCACCGGTAATTATGCATAATCTCTGGATTAATCACTTTTACCGTAACACACATACGCACACACACACGCACACACATATTGGGTTGTTCCATAATTATTGGCAGCAACCGATATAGGTAACTTCTACAGATCGTTCCAACCAGTACAGTAGTGATGCAACACAAACCACCCCTGCAACGTGAAGTGGAAGAGTTCACACACTATATAAATGCCAGTCGGGGCACTGGAAACATTTAAGGACGTGATGGAGCAACGCGACATGCGAATCGTGATTCAGCACTAGTTCCGGCTTGGACATTCAGTGGCTGAAACAGTGGCCAACGTCAACAAAGCATGGGATGCGGGCACGACATGTGAGACGACAGTCTATAGATTCTTTGCCAAGTTTCGTAGAGGCGTTATGGAGATTAGCCATAAACCTGGAGCCGGTCTTCCAGTGCGGTGTGATGGGGACCATTTACGGCAAGAAGTTGACGCACGATCAACATCAACGGCACGATAGTTAGGAGCCGAACTATCTGTAGCACCACAGACAATCTCACGACATTTGGCGGCAATGGGCATGGTGAAAAAGCTCGAAATATGGATACCACATGACCTAACGAAAAAGCAACGTCTACGGCGCCTGGAGACCTATAAATCTCTACAGGAGCGCGGGGTTAGAGATCCATTCTTGCATCGTATCCTGACTGTGGATGAAAAATGGGTATTGCACGACAATCGCAAGCGCAAAACACTGTGGCTGCATAAAAGTGAACCTGCGAAACATATCCCCAAACGAAACTTCCATCCTCAGAAAATTCTGGTCTTCGTTTGGTGGACCGCCAAGACCGTGGCCCATTATGAATTTCTCCCGAGAGGCCAGACCATTAAAACGGACGTGTACTGTCGTTAGTTGGATGAATGCCACAGGAAACTTCGCATCAAAAAACCAGCACTGGTCAATAGGTCAGGTCCCATACTCTTGCAGGATGGAGCTCGACCCCATGTCTCAGTTTGTAGCCGGCAAAAGATTCAGGATTTGGGGTATGGGCTTCTGCCGCACCCACATTATTCTCCAGACCTGGCTCCGGCTGATTATCACAGGTTTCGCCATTTGGACAGGTTTGTGGGGGACAAACATTTCCCGAACCAGGATGCTTTTATTCAGGGGGTTCGTGATTTCTTTGACCAATGTGATGCCGGCTTCTGCCACCGTGGCATATTTTCGCTCAAAACTCGTTGGGCGAAGTGTATTTCTGCCGATGGCGGCTACTTTGCTGAATGAAATCCATTTCTTTTTTTGTGACTCATGTTTTTTTCCTTGTTTCATTTTCTGCCAATAATTATGGAACGACCTAATCTATATATATTTGTAAAGGCCCAATAAATATAATTTTTTTTGTCAGATAAATAATTATAAACCTTTAGAAAAATATATTTATAACATAAATTATAAATATCTACATGCACTAAATATTAAAAAAAGATTACTTAAAATACACTTACAATTTTTTGTACAGTTAAAATTTTAATGTTGACAAGCATTTTCTTTTTTTGTATAAAAAATTATAATTCATTTAGAAAAATAAATACCTGTTCCTTCAAAAATCTTTTTTAATTAACATTTATTATTGTTATTTTTTTTTAAAACAAATTGTTTTCTTTATAAAATTCCATCATTTTAAATTCCATTTCTTAAATTTAAATGAAAGAAAAAAATAATATTTGTGCGTTTCTGAGATGTTTTGATAAATTACAGTTAAATATAATTTTCTGATGTAATTACATTTATATTTTAAGTTGAAAATATAACTTTAAAGTTATTTTTCATTTAATTGTTCAAAGTAGTGAAATAGTGAAAAATATTTGAATTACGTTATGATATAAATAATACAATATTCAGTGATATGTATAACATTTAATCTTTATTATGCATAAATATAATAATATCATATAATCTTTAATAATATATAATCTTTATTAAAAGCATAAAAATGTTTAACATTTATTAAATAACCTATTTTATAATTTTACGTATTATTATTTACGTATGATAATTCACGTTTTATTTAACGTAATATATATTACAATGTATTGCACCCTTCTCGGAAAATGAGTATTTTGTTAAATTATGTCAGTACTAACTTTTCTAATTTATATATATATATATATATATATATAATTTGAATAATTTAATTTCTTTACAACACTCAGAAAATGAAAGAGAGATGAAAATACCAACATATGAAATTTGATATGAGATGTATGTCGAATAATATTATAGTCACAGTGATAATTTAATTTAGTTACATTGAGTGGTAAAAACATATTAAAGTACTTACGCAGAAGAGAAATGGCACGCATAAATCATAAGCCTAACGATGAGATATTTGCCTAATCAATTAATCCACTATAAACAATCATCAAATAATAGAAATGGAAAGAGATAAAGTAACCAAAAGGATCTGCTAAAAGAAAAGAGAATTCATGAAATGAAAAATAGAATTTTAAATGCTGAAAACCAGAAATGATCTTCATCAGGAAACTTGCATCTCTGTCAGCATAAGCAAGATTTCTGATCGCTGTATAGCTAATTCAAGCAATATACAACTCAAGTTTCTATCTTGCAACAAAACAAAGTAAAAAAGGAAATTAGATTAAAAATTAGCTCAACCAGAAATGAAAAATGGAATAATTATTTTTGATAAGTCCACATGTAACCGATTCCAAACAGAAATAGTAGAAATAAACAGGTTGCCAAACCGAACAAACTGACTAGAAATGATTAAAAGTAAAGAAACGATTAATCGAACTAGTTGCTTCTGAAATGAAATAAATGAAAACATTAAGAGATAGTTATTAATCTTTAAAACTTAAAGCTAAAAGCACTATTATATATATATATATACATAATATAAATATATATATAATTAGAAATAAAATAATTCAAAGGAAAGAAGAAATAGAACAAAATAAAAGTAAATGAAATTATGTATATTTGTAAAAAAGTGTCGCTTATCCTATTATATTTTAGACATTAAATTTCTAAACGCAAACATATTATAATATTGTAACAAATTCAAATACAAATATTTCCAGATGATTTTTTTTTTTTTTTTAATTTAAATTAGAAATTATTCTTGCGTGCACTGAGAAAACATTCTGTAACTGACATCTAGAATCTAGATTGTGGCTCTAGTAAAAATAGTTCCATGTCATCCTTATAATTTCTAGTCCCCTTGAAAAGCGAGTTCTAGAAACCCTTATTAGATTTCTAGAGCGTTTACCTATATTATCGATGTCAAACTTATTTAAACATCTCTGCAAATAAATGCGAACACAAGAAGCGAGTTTTAGCAAATATAATCTTGGTTTATGACCTAATTCTGAAAATCAAGTGAGAAGGCAATACAAAGGATTCAGAATATTCAGAATATTCAGAATACTCAGAATATTGTTTCACCGGCTAAAAATATGTAGACTAGAAATTCTCGATCAGTTCGATTATTCAGCTTATTGGTGTGCTTTATACGCATAGCTCGGCAATCTATATTTCTAGTTTACGGATTTTGAAAATGACCATTTATTCGTTCTAGATGAAAGCGGTATGTTTTTTTCCTCAGTGTGACTCCACAGTTACTTAAGTAGCACAAATTTAGTGAAACCTTCTTTCGGCGACCAGCCACTTTAGTTTAAAATATTGGTACTTGAAAAGGGGGAACTTTACAGGTCGTTCACAAAAATCATATTTTAAGTAACGAGTTCTATAAATTAAGCATTTTCCTTTTTTCCCTCTTGTCTATACATTATTTGTATTTATCATTCATGTAAGTATGTTTAAATCTGAAAAACTTATCAGTAACAATTTTGTTTTCAATGAATTATTTTATACATGAGATACACAAAAATTATTTTATACGCTTGTTCTGTGTAGCTTCATTTAGAAGTGGAAAAAACTTCTCTATTAATCGATTAATTCGTAGTAAAGTTTTCTATTAGAAAATACTAATTCAAGAGTTTTAATTTTAATCTTTTCTAGGATGAATATATTTAGTTTTGAAATCTAATTTCAACAAAACTGGAATCGATGTTCATTACATTATATATATTTGCTAAATAATGGCATAACACAAAACTGTTTTTTTCCCAACTTGAACGTTTTAACTATGTGTTATTTATTGGTCAAATATACAATATTCAGTGATATGTATAACATTTAATCTTTATTATGCATAAATATAATAATATCATATAATCTTTAATAATATATAATCTTTATTAAAAGCATAAAAATGTTTAACATTTATTAAATAACCTATTTTATAATTTTACGTATTATTATTTACGTATGATAATTCACGTTTTATTTAACGTAATATATATTACAATGTATTGCACCCTTCTCGGAAAATGAGTATTTTGTTAAATTATGTCAGTACTAACTTTTCTAATTTATATATATATATATATATATATATATATATATATATATATATAATTTGAATAATTTAATTTCTTTACAACACTCAGAAAATGAAAGAGAGATGAAAATACCAACATATGAAATTTGATATGAGATGTATGTCGAATAATATTATAGTCACAGTGATAATTTAATTTAGTTACATTGAGTGGTAAAAACATATTAAAGTACTTACGCAGAAGAGAAATGGCACGCATAAATCATAAGCCTAACGATGAGATATTTGCCTAATCAATTAATCCACTATAAACAATCATCAAATAATAGAAATGGAAAGAGATAAAGTAACCAAAAGGATCTGCTAAAAGAAAAGAGAATTCATGAAATGAAAAATAGAATTTTAAATGCTGAAAACCAGAAATGATCTTCATCAGGAAACTTGCATCTCTGTCAGCATATGCAAGATTTCTGATCGCTGTATAGCTAATTCAAGCAATATACAACTCAAGTTTCTATCTTGCAACAAAACAAAGTAAAAAAGGAAATTAGATTAAAAATTAGCTCAACCAGAAATGAAAAATGGAATAATTATTTTTGATAAGTCCACATGTAACCGATTCCAAACAGAAATAGTAGAAATAAACAGGTTGCCAAACCGAACAAACTGACTAGAAATGATTAAAAGTAAAGAAACGATTAATCGAACTAGTTGCTTCTGAAATGAAATAAATGAAAACATTAAGAGATAGTTATTAATCTTTAAAACTTAAAGCTAAAAGCACTATTATATATATATATATACATAATATAAATATATATATAATTAGAAATAAAATAATTCAAAGGAAAGAAGAAATAGAACAAAATAAAAGTAAATGAAATTATGTATATTTGTAAAAAAGTGTCCCTTATCCTATTATATTTTAGACATTAAATTTCTAAACGCAAACATATTATAATATTGTAACAAATTCAAATACAAATATTTCCAGATGATTTTTTTTTTTTTTTTAATTTAAATTAGAAATTATTCTTGCGTGCACTGAGAAAACATTCTGTAACTGACATCTAGAATCTAGATTGTGGCTCTAGTAAAAATAGTTCCATGTCATCCTTATAATTTCTAGTCCCCTTGAAAAGCGAGTTCTAGAAACCCTTATTAGATTTCTAGAGCGTTTACCTATATTATCGATGTCAAACTTATTTAAACATCTCTGCAAATAAATGCGAACACAAGAAGCGAGTTTTAGCAAATATAATCTTGGTTTATGACCTAATTCTGAAAATCAAGTGAGAAGGCAATACAAAGGATTCAGAATATTCAGAATATTCAGAATACTCAGAATATTGTTTCACCGGCTAGAAATATGTAGACTAGAAATTCTCGATCAGTTCGATTATTCAGCTTATTGGTGTGCTTTATACGCATAGCTCGGCAATCTATATTTCTAGTTTACGGATTTTGAAAATGACCATTTATTCGTTCTAGATGAAAGCGGTATGTTTTTTTCCTCAGTGTGACTCCACAGTTACTTAAGTAGCACAAATTTAGTGAAACCTTCTTTCGGCGACCAGCCACTTTAGTTTAAAATATTGGTACTTGAAAAGGGGGAACTTTACAGGTCGTTCACAAAAATCATATTTTAAGTAACGAGTTCTATAAATTAAGCATTTTCCTTTTTTCCCTCTTGTCTATACATTATTTGTATTTATCATTCATGTAAGTATGTTTAAATCTGAAAAACTTATCAGTAACAATTTTGTTTTCAATGAATTATTTTATACATGAGATACACAAAAATTATTTTATACGCTTGTTCTGTGTAGCTTCATTTAGAAGTGGAAAAAACTTCTCTATTAATCGATTAATTCGTAGTAAAGTTTTCTATTAGAAAATACTAATTCAAGAGTTTTAATTTTAATCTTTTCTAGGATGAATATATTTAGTTTTGAAATCTAATTTCAACAAAACTGGAATCGATGTTCATTACATTATATATATTTGCTAAATAATGGCATAACACAAAACTGTTTTTTTCCCAACTTGAACGTTTTAACTATGTGTTATTTATTGGTCAAATCTAAAACCTGTAGATGGCGCTGCGCGCCGATATTAATGGTTTTGTTTCTTCCTTTCTCTTCAGTGTGTTCTTCGTGTTCGTCTTGTTGTAATAAATGTATGTGTCACTAATTGATATCCTATTTTTTCGGATTTGTGTCGTCAATTCACACCAATGAATTGGAATTGAACTTCAGTGGCCGGCAGTCCCCAAGACTCTGGACCGATAAGGTAAGATATTTACCATATTTCATTTTAATATTCTGAAAATGACTATTAATAACTATTTATGAAAAGATATATCCAAAATACGTCGCCAAAGTAGCAACATGGTTATGAATGATAAAATTTATAACGTCGTTAAAAGTTTAACGACATAAATTTTGGCTCCCGAACAGGGACTGCCAGGCCCTTAAAATATGAATTAGCGTTGTTCTTATACTATAGTCCAAATTTCTAAATTAAATAAATATGGCAACCGAACTAGAAAAATTAAAGAGAAAACGATCTACCCTAAAGGGATTGTGTACTAAATTGATCAACACGATAAACATAAAGTTAAATGAACCCGACGAAGGGTTAAATGTTTTCGAATTGGAATCCCAGTTAGAAAAACTGCAAGTCAAGAATAACGAAATTATAGAAGTTGAAGATCAAATTGAGGCCAAAATCACGGATCTCAACGAGCTACAAACTGAAATAGAATCGAGACAAGAATATAGGGATTCAATTATTGATGTAAAAGCTCAAATTATGAATAAGATAGAGAAAATTAAAAATTTAAATGTCACTCCGATCTTATCACAGCCAAGAAATGAGCAAACACCCAATTTGCATTTAGAAAGAATTAATGCGAGTTCAGTACGATTGCCCAAGATATCAATTCCTGTTTATGAGGGTTCTCCGGAAAACTGGATCGAGTTCTGGAACCAGTATGAAGTAACAATACATGAAAACAAGGATATATCTAACGTACAGAAATTCGTATATTTACGCAGCTTTTTAAAAGCCCAAGCTTTAACAGCTATTCAGGGTTTAGCACTCTCAGATCAAAATTACAATACTGCAATTGATTTATTAAAATCTAGATTTGGAAAAAAAAGATATTATAATAAGATATAAAATTGACGCGTTATTAAATTTGAACCCTGTTAAATCTCCAAATCAAATTAAAGAATTACGCTTACTGCACGACGCCCTTGATGTTAATATTAAATCTCTCGAAAATTTAGGAGTCGATTTAAAATCCTACGGAAATTTGTTATTTCCAATTGTTACAAAATTAATACCTACCAGTATTATGATAGACTATAATAAAATGAAAACAGAATCCGAGGAATGGGATGTACAAGATTTGTTAAAACATTTAAAATTAGAAGTTCAGACTAGGGAAAAAACCTTTTTATTTTTAAAACGCGAAGTAGAAACTCACAATAGCGGGTATAAAAACTCAAATTCCAGATTTGATTCAAAATCATCGGAAAATAATAATAATGCTTCCTACCGGAAATCTGGTTCGGGATATAAAAATTCTAACACAATGCAAAATTCATGAGCCTTTAAATTGACTGTTAGTAAATGTATATTTTGTGTTGATGCAGTAAATGATCATGACAGTAAAATGTGTAAATTAAATTTAGAGGACAAAAAATTGTCTTTACGCAAACAGGGAATCTGTTATTTATGTTTCAAAAGAGGTAAACATACAGCTAAATTTTGTTTATCGGGTCTCAAATGTGACACATGTTCAGGAAAACACAATACATTAATTTGCTATAAACAAAAATCGGAAACTCCAACGGCTCATATGAAAGATAAAATTCACATCGTACATACCCAAACAAATACTTCTGAGAACAGTGCTTGCGAAAATGATAATTCTGTATTGTCCTATAAGTGTCCTGTACAAAATCCGCTTGAGAATAATGAAATATATTTACAAACTTGCTTCGCAAGAATAACAAATAGTTCTAATTTAAACTCTCTAAAGTGTGCCGTATTATTTGATAATGCGTCTCAAAGAAATTTCATAAACATATCACTCGCGCGTGAATTAAAATTGCCGGTGATTAGAAAAGAAACTCTAATAATATATCCGTTTTCATGTGATCAACCTCAATCAAATGAATATTCAGTCGTAAATTTCGAATTGTCGCATTTAAAAAACCACAAACAGAAATGTTATGTAGAGGCATTGGTCGTAAATCAAATATCTTTTACGAAGTTAAAGATACTGGATGACGCAGCTTGTCGGAAACTTTTGGTTTCGAGTCAGGGGGAAGGAAATAAATTTTCGCAATTCCATTCGAAGGCTCCAGAGATATTAATCGGCACGGGGTTATTTTGGAAACTGCAAAAAAATAAAAAGAAAATTAATCGTTCGTTGTTTGCTGTAAATACGTTATTGGGATGGACATTGTCAGGCAATAATAATTCAGGAAACAATCCAGACAACTTAATTACTGGCGCCTCTGTGTTAAAGATTGAATGTGGTAACTCTATTTGTTTACATGAAAACCATCCATGCATGAAAATAAATGAATCATCCGAATGTACGGGTAATGATTTGCAACGCTTATGGTCGTTGGATTTTTTGGGAATAAATGATGATAAATTGATTTCTACTTCCGATCACGAAATAATAAATAAATTTGATAAACAGTTAGAATATAAACAGGGTCATTATGTTACTCATTTATTATGGAATGGCCATGGTATTGATAAATTTGAGAATAATTTTGAAAATGCTAGACGGCAATTCAATTATTTGAGAAAAAGATTAAAAGCGGATAAATGGATTTTTGAGCAATATAGGCAGATAATCACAGAACAAGAACATCGAGGGATAGTTGAAGAATGCGGTCGCTCTCAAAGGGAGTATTTCGCCCCACATCGTGCGATTATTAGGACGCAAAAACAAACATCAAAGGTACGAATTGTTTTTAATTGTTCCAGTAGAGTTTCGGGGTGTAAATCCTTAAATGATTGTCTCGTAAAAGGGCCATGTCTTACACCACCAATTTTGGATGTAATTAATAGATTTCGAATGTTTAAGATTGCGTTTTGCGCAGATATTGAAAAGGCGTTTTTAATGATAGAAATCGCGGAACCCGATAGAAATTTTCTAAAGTTTTTATGGTTTGACGAGGACACCGAGAATTATAAAATAATGCGAATGACCAGAGCTACATTTGGTTGTACAACTTCTCCTTTCTTTTTAACGGCAACAATTAAGAAACACATTAAGGAATATAGGGAAATTTATCCGGATAGTTATGAAATGTTAAATTCAGCTCTGTTTGTGGACGATTTGCTTTATGGCTCCGATACCGTAAACGGTGCCTATGAATTAACTTCTACTGCGGTAAATATTTTAGCAAAGGCTGGAATGAAATTGAGAAAGTTTAGTACGAATTCACAGAAATTAAAGAACATGTGGGATCAAAATGATCGTTTTTCGGAGGTAAATAATGATAGTGTAATAAATATTCTTGGATTGGTGTGGGATAAAGATAGTGATAAATTAGGATTAGCTTTGAAATCTATTGTTGAAAATTTGGATATATCGGTATGTACGAAAAGATATGTATTACATACAACTGCAAAATTTTTTGATCCTATTGGGATTATATCTCCCTTTTTAATTAGGATAAAGTGTTTTCTTCAAAGAATGTGGGAAAGAGGTATGGATTGGGATCACGAATTGCCGGATGATCTTAAGGGAATTTGGATAAAGTGGTGTAACGAAATTAAGGATTTATTAGAAATTCGAATAGATAGATGCTATTTCACGTATGTTGATTTGGAAAATTCGTGTATTTGGAAAATTCGTACTACACATTTTTTCAGATGCTTCACCACTTGCATATGGATGTGTTGCATATTTTAGGGTTATCAGTAATGATAAAAAATGTTATGTAAGCATGATTATGTCGAAGGCTAGAGTTGCGCCGCTAAAGAAACTAACGTTACCAAGATTGGAGTTGATGGGAGCGGTGATAGCAGCTAGAGTAGCGAAATATATTTGTGATATATTTAAAGAAATTAACATCGAGAAATTTTATTGGACAGATTCTACTATTGTTTTACACTGGGTGAAGGGATCGGCGAAACAGTGGAAACCCTTTGTTAAAAATAGAGTAGTTGAAATTCAGGAATTGTCAGTACCCGAAAATTGGTCATATTGTAATACAAAGGATAATCCCGCAGATTTACTTACTCGTGGTATTAGCGCAAATGCGTTAGTTAATAATGATTTTTGGTTTAAAGGTCCAAAATGGTTATCTGAGCTAAATGGTAAAGGTAATGATATTGGGGAAAAGGTAGACACGCAATATATTACCGAAGAAAAAAGAAAAACACCTGAAAAAATAATTCAGTTTAAAATCTCTATAGAAACAGTTAAACCAATATTGGATCTTGAAAAATATAGTAATATTTTAAGAGTCCTCAGAATTACGGCATGGATAAAGAGATTTCTTAACAACGCGAATCCTAAAAACGAGAAAGTTAAGGGTCCATTATCGGCAGAAGAAATTGGTAGTGCGCAAACAATGTGGGTTAAGTATACACAGAAAATTAGTTTTCCGAATGAATTAAACTGTTTGATAAATGGGGAAACTATTTTGAAAAATTCAAATTTAATTGAGTTCTCACCATTTTTGGATTCCGAGGGAATAATGCGTATCGGAGGAAGGCTTCAGAAATCAAATTATTCTTTTAACGAAAAACACCCGATCCTGTTGCCTTCAAAGGGTAAATTAATTGATTTGTTAATTAAAAATGCTCATGAACGAGTGTTTCATTTTGGCATTAATGATACATTAGTTCAATTACGGGAGGAATTTTGGGTAATCAAGGGCAGACAGGCAGTAAAAAGCGTATTAAGAAGATGCAGAATTTGCATAAAATTTAATTCTATAACTGGATCCCAGATATCAGCTCCGTTACCTGCAGATCGTATCAATGAACAAAAGCCATTTGCAGTGATAGGCCTTGATTTTGCAGGCCCCTTGTACATCCGAAGTGATGATAGCAAATATTATATTTTGTTGTGCACATGTGCAATAACTAGAGCAGTGCAACTAGAATTGGTAGAGAACCTATCTACGGAAACATTTGTACTAGCATTCAGAAGAATAGTAGCAAGGCGTGGTCTTTGCCATACGGTATACTCCGATAACGCACGAACCTTTCATCGAGCTGATATTGAGTTAAGGCACATCTGGAAAATAATTAGCCATCCCGACGTTAAAGATTACTATAGTAGTAATAAAATAAAATGGAAATATATCATGGAAATGTCGCCATGGTGGGGAGGCTTCTATGAAAGATTGGTGCGATCCGTAAAAACTGCCTTAAGAAAGGTGGTTGGCAAAACCACTTTAACACACACACAACTACATACAGTTATATGTGAAATTGAAGCTTCAATAAATTCGCGACCCATAACATACATTTATGCAGACTCAGGAGAACCTTCTCCAATTACGCCAGCACACTTCTTGGTAGGTCAACGACTAACTGCCCGACCTATCGTGCATATGAAACCACATGTGCTTCCTGGAACTTCTCCAACCTATGTGAAACGTTTCAATCAAAAAGAACGAATACTGGAACAGTTCTGGTCAAGATGGAAGAAGGAATACCTTCTTCAGCTGAAAAACGCCATGACAAGTCGACACTCCAGTATTCGAGAATATTCGCCAAACGATGTTGTTTTAATCCACGATGCTAAGTTGCCAAGATACCTGTGGAAATTAGGAGTAGTAACTCAAGTGTTTCCCGGTAGAGATGGAAAGGTACGATCTTGTGAGATAAAAACAGCTACAGGTACATTGAGACGTCCTTTCCAGTTGATTTATCCAGTTGAAATTTTTGAAAGAGACTAAATAAACTTTAATACTTATATTTACAAATTAGGATTTTTGGGTGAACTTTAAATTCTCTTTGATATAATGAAAATTAGAAAATGAACATAAAGTTAATGTTCATCCGGGGGCCAATGTGTTATTTATTGGTCAAATCTAAAACCTGTAGATGGCGCTGCGCGCCGATATTAATGCTTTTGTTTCTTCCTTTCTCTTCAGTCTGTTCTTCGTGTTCGTCTTGTTGTAATAAATGTATGTGTCACTAATTGATATCCTATTTTTTCGGATTTGTGTCGTCAATTCACACCAATGAATTGGAATTGAACTTCAGTGGCCGGCAGTCCCCAAGACTCTGGACCGATAAGGTAAGATATTTACCTTATTTCATTTTAATATTCTGAAAATGACTATTAATAACTATTTATGAAAAGATATATCCAAAATACGTCGCCAAAGTAGCGACATGGTTATGAATGATAAAATTTATAACGTCGTTAAAAGTTTAACGACACTATGCGCATTAAATTATATGAAATTTATTACTCATTTGTTTTCTATATACACACAATATAATTATATAAATTGAGATAAATCACTACACTTATATAGAGGCCAGTAATCAATTGAAGTTAGGGTAAAAAAAAAGTGTGTACTATCAAAATTATTACACGTGAAAGAGGTATACAATTGCACATGGGCCTTTAAAAGAAATGCATTAGTATTTAATTCTATGGGAAAAAGTAGACCTTGAACATAGGTTTACTTTTAGAGGTATAACTGGGCTACAATAAAACACACACACGTTACATATATAACTAAGTGTTATTATTATGTGTTTCACAATTACTATTTATTATACTTACAGAAAATATTTTTTAGTCTAATGAATATCTTATAACATTATTATTTGAAAAATGATAAATTTAAGTCATTGATAAATTGTACTGGCAATGTCTTAAAAAAAGAAAACAAAAAACTTATTTTTTTTAAGCATTGTTTAATGAAAATAATTATTTTTCGATATTATAAAATTTGACAAGGACAATAATTAAATTATCATAAATCTAAAAGCATATTTTTTAAATCATATTTTTTATACTAAGATTTAGTAAATATAATGGATTTATTTATAAATGGTACTTTGTAAAATTATCTTATTTTGATAATTTTTTTAAGGCTTTTAAAGATAAGAAATGGACCATAAATTATAAAAATGTGATACGTTTAAATTAAAATAAGAAATGAATCTTGTCTACACGCAAAGATAAGAATTTGTGGAAATATCTGTATGAATAATTAAACTACTTCCATTAATCTTTCCTTTCAATGATTTCACTTTAATAGTTTCACCATTTTTATAAGTCCTGGTTTTTATTCTATTGGCCTTTCATAAAAAATGTGATATATCGGTTTATAAAATGAGGATTATTTCGATTTAATAATCAAATATTTTTTAACGGATTTTATTTACTAGTCATTTTCCTTTATAAATTATGGTTATCATTGTTCTAAATTAAAAAGGAAAATTATTATAAATTTTAGCAGGGAAAAAAAAAAATACACAAGTATAATATTCGTAATTTTTCATAAAAGGACGCAAGCATAATATTCGTAATTAGTTCAAAGTACTTATAGGAAAATTTATTACTTAAACTAAAGTATATTTGAAGTACATGTCATAAAAATGATGATAATATTGATTATTGTAATTTTTATAATAGAACGATAAGCAAATAAAAATAATATTAAAAATATATTGTTTAATAATACTCCAGTGATTCCGAATATATATATATATATATATATATATATATATATATATATATATATATATATATATATACAGTCGGTAACAAAAGTGTCCGAACACTAGCAAAAATTCCTATGTAAAAATAATACACTTCATACGGTTTTGTTAAATAAATCCTTATTGAATCCTATTCTTAGACTCACTAAGAACAGGATTCGACAAGGATTTATTTAACAAAACCGTATGAAGTGTACTCTTTTTTCGTAAGAATTTTTGCTAGTGTTCGGACACTTTTGTTACCGACTGTATATATATTACAGAAAAATGAAAAGTATATTAGAATTATATCAAAAAATACAAATAATTGTGATTACAAATATATTAGGTGATTAGAAATATTTTTCAGTTCTTATTTTGTAGGTGGATGAAACTCTTGATACAAAAAATGACAAAAGGGACACATGGTAATTGGGAAACAAAATTAAAATTATGATATTTTTAATACTACTATAATATGTTAGATTTTAAAACAGATATTAACAGCTGGTGCTGAATACAACACTCAAGAATATTAGATTTTCTGATTAAAGTCTTCTGAAGGTCTTTGAAAAATATTTCGAATAACGCTTTCGAAAATGTGTATGCTTCTTTAGAAGAATGTCCTGCCATTGAAAATGCAGAAGACAAAGTGACGCATTTTACTGTCAGTCTGTCTTCTGGTTTTGCTGTGTGAAAAGAGTAGTAAATTAAAGTACCTACGTTAAAGTACAATTAAAAACTACGAATCGATTCAAATATTTTAAGCGTATTTAAATATTCAAACAAGTCCTTTCGACTCATCTGAAAGAGCAATTTTATTTTATTTTTTTAAATTTTTTTTAAATAAGTGGCCGCTATTTTAAAATAAAATGACTGATAAAATTAATTAATATGATTGGTGGAGATATTAATTTGGACTATGTGCATATAGGGTTTTAAGTAAATCGACACATAAATACCCTTTTTATGTGAATTTGAAATTTTCAAACAGTCGGCACTTTGAAACAAGATAAAAAAAAATCAAGTTCGCGCACGAAAATATCAAACGTATTTTTAAGATAAGTCTAATGTACGAATTTGGTCCAAATTAATTCATTTTTTCAAAAGTTATCACGATGGCGAATTTTCAAGTGGTTGCCATTTGGGAAAAAATAGCGGAATAAGTTGCATAGTAAAAAGTAAAAGATATCTGTATGATATGTTCATTGTTCAGATTTGTTTCGGATCAGTTCAGTGCTTCAAAAGTTATTGCAACAACAAATTTTCAAGAACCTCCTATTGGAAACAAAAGGGGGGAGCAAGTCGCTCAGCTAACACACCCAAGTCTACTGTCTAACTTTGATTTGAATTGATTAAGCATTTAAAAAGTTATCGTGATTGCAAATTTCCAAGTGGCAGCCTGATTTTAAAATTGACGAACGATGTTAACTCAGATATTTGATAGATAAATCCGCTGTCCAAATTTGGTTCGAATTAATTCAGTATTTTAAAAGTTATTGCGATAACTAATTTTTAGGTAGTCTCCACCTGGAAACAAAAGGTCAGAGCAAGTTGCCTAGCTAAGATATTTGTATAAGTCCAGTTTTTAACTTTGATAAGTTAACGTGATGGCAAATTTCCAAGTGGCAGCTGATTTTAAGTAACCTCCAGTTGAAAACAAAATGGCGGGGAAAGTTGCCGAGCAATCTTATCCCAGATATTTGACTGATAAGTCACAGATTTCGTTCGAATTTATTCAGTGTTTCAAAAATTATCGTGATGACAAATTTTCAAGTGTCAGCCTAATTTCAAGAAGGCAGTAACTTGAAAACAAAATGGCGGAACACGTTGCCCAGAGAACTCATTCGAGATACTTGTATAAGTCTGCTGTCCAAATTTAGTTTGAATTAATTCAATATTTAAAAAAATATCGTCATACATTTTCAAGTGGCAGCCTGATTTCACGCGGTCCCCTTAATTTCAGGTATCTGCCATTTTCAAACAAAATGATGGATCAAATTCATTAATAAATTTGTTTCAGAGTCTTATGTAGTCTATGTACAGAACGAAATTTAAGAAAATCCGGTCTTAAAAACGCTTTTCGCAATGCAAATATTAAATTTTCAAATGGCCGTCACTTAGAAATAAAATGTCGGAGCAACTTAGTTAACGAACTCATCCAAGATATTTGTAATATAAGCCTATTGACCAACTCTGATTTAATGTGGTTCATTATTTCGGAAGTTAATATATATATATATATATATATATATATATATATATATATATATACATATACGATAGATAGATACATAGATAGACAGACAGATAAACTAAGTGATTGCAATAGGTCGGTTTCAAGAGAAATCAACATAATAACTGATGTTGACAAAACTTTAGTGATAAAATTTAAAGCTTATAGTTACGTTCTTCTTGTCACATACACATATTTAAAAGATATTATTTTAAAAATATAGAATAGCGAAACAATATTCTTTTTTGTTTCTGTGAAATTAGTTTTTATATGTTTTTCAAATCAGCTGCATGGCTGATTTTTTTTTCTTCATCTATCTGAACAATTATTTTTAGAGAAATCATTCTCATTTCAGCAGTTTCTCGTTGGTTGTTATTCTTGGCATCCGAAAAGACAAAAATGTGATTTAAAAAGCTTAAGGTGATATTCCTAATAGATCCTCTGGATTATTAACGTAAGAAATTTCATAAATCTTACATCATCGTGCGCTTTATTTTTCATAACTACTAAGTAATTCATATGCATTTCACAGCTTTCAGATTTATAATTATAATGACTTTTATTTGGAATGATTCATGTTGCACATAGTCACAATAACAAAACATAGTTTCCTTTTTTTATATACATAGAAATACATTACAAACATCCACGCTTCAATGGGGATGAAACACGGTACCCGAAGTTCCAGAAATTAGCTCCTTATCAACTAAGTAAGTCGACTTCGTACAACTAGTTTCAATAGTTATAACCTTCAATGACGGAAGGAGACAGCTCACCACTATGCGATCATATTTTTAATTAATTCTATTATTAAATTGGCAATTGTAAGTTTCTGCGAAAATAACATATAAACAAGTAATTTTATTTTATGCTGCCAGATAAAACTATACGAATGTATTTTTTTTTTTTTTTTTTTTTTTTTTTTTTTTTTTTTTCACTTTTCAATTTGTAATAAAGTTAGGGCATATATCATGTATAGGGAATTGTGTTCAGCGACTGTAAAATCAGTGTGCTACTATACCTAATTTAATGTACAATTAAAAAACCCGACAAACTCAACTGTTTTAAAAGTATTTAAATGTAAATGAAAACATTCTAAAAATGCTACCTTAATAAAATTTCAGGCTTTTAATTACATTTATGAAAATTAATTATTAATACATTTCATATTTAATGTATATATATATAAGTTATGAAGCAATAAGTTTAAATTTAAATTTTAATATTGATATTATACATATATATATTTAAGAAACGTTTGAATCTGTTAAAAGGAAAAAAGCTAGGAGAGATTTTCCAATTAGTTGCATCATTAAATTTGCTTACTTTTCTCTCTACTACCTCAACAAATTCTTTTGTTTCTGAGAGATCATGTTCACTTCAACAATTTCTGATTTGCCCACTTTTCTGTTAGCCGAAAACGCCAAGAAGTGATTTGCGGAGCTTTGGAAAAACTTTCTAGTAGATTACATTCTTCTGGAATATTGATGGAAGGAAATTGCGTGAATCTTATATCTTTGTGCACTGTCTGTAATTCGTATGTTCTCACAGGTTAGAACCTTTATAATTTTTTTTTGTTCTCTGGGCACCCGTCACAAATTTCTGTCGAAAGAAAAAGAAAAAACTTTTTTTAGGAAGTCAGATACTTATTATTGATAATGTTTTAATCAATAATAATGTTACTTCAAAAATGGAAAGCGTGAAAACACATGACGTCATTTCATTTATTTCTATTGTTATTTATTTATTTATTTATAAATAAACAAATAACAATATGACATTTTAAGCATTGTTCATTGAAGAATTTTCTGAGAATTATAAGTATTTTTTCAGAAGTAGATATCTCAATACACTGCAGTAGAAATTATCGCGTACCTATCACAACTGTAAGGAAATTGCTCTATAAAATTGTGTACCATAAAATTATGATATTAAAACAATTTATGGCGACTGTTTGAGTAAAACGAAGTCGATTTTATACATTTCTAAATTCACTAAATTCATATTATTATTTTTTTTAACCAGAAATCCTGCCTTTTTTAGAAATGATTTAAATGTTTTATTTACTATTTATTACCTTTCTAAATGAATAGGTACTAAAGCTGACTCGACTACATAATGATTTGTCAAAATTGGCCAATTAAAAATTTATATCTCCAGTAATTCGAATTAAATCTTAAGTGTGAAAAATCTGTCTTAATTATTTCTTATTATCCAATTCTTAATGATTTTTCTAAAGATATTATCTATTCACAATATAACAACATATGTGGTAAATTCGTATTATAAATTACGGTATCATCTGCAGATAGTCATAAATTTGTTTGCAATCCGCGATTGTAATGAAATGCTCGCCCTCTGGTGGGCTAAGGTGAAATTATCACACCACTGCATATCCTCATATTATGCAATTGACTTTCCATGATGAAATGGCGGAGAAAGAATAATAATTACACGTGGCTGTTATATTTACTAACAACTGCAGTGTTCAGAGAGCGCCATCTATCGATCATTACAAACGCGGATATATTTTTTATTATGAAAATGTCCACACGTGAAGATCGAGATAAAATACAGTAATGCATTCATGATTTATTTTTCCCTTTAATTATTCGTTTTCCTCTTCACATCCTATCGTCAAAATCAAGGATTGTGTGATTCACATTGTATTTTCTCTTTAAAATAGAGTGACCATATTTTTTTCATTGAATTTGGGGACAAAAGAGGGCGGGTGTCCTCGAATTTCGAGGACAATAAATAAATAATTAATTAAATCACCTTAAATTGTAAAATTTTAGTAATTTTTTTGTAGAAATCACCTAAAAGAACTTATTTCAGCTTATTTATTATACGTATCATCATAATAAAATATTAATAACTTTATAACCGGTGTTCCCAAATGTGTAGTAATTTTTTGGGGACAAAGATAGTTTTCGAGGACTGTCCTCGAGATTCGAGGACATATGGTCGGCCTGCTTTATAACTAAAGCTATAAATATAGTGTTTGTGAGATTGTTTCTTCCATAAATGGAACAAATCGTAAGAATACCACTATTCGTTATTGTATAGGGATTTCTAATAAGGGTGTTTAATTTCTTTATACTACACGAAAAATAATGAATGTTACACATATTGCTAAATGCAAAAAAGCATGATTCCTATGGCAAATAGCTGACCACTATTAATTATGGATTTATACATGCATTTAAATATTGTTACAAATTTGTAAATAATAGTAGTTCTTTTTATGTAATTTCATTCAAAGAGAATTGGTCCGGTTATAAAATGTTAATTTTCTGCATTTATAGCTTGCTTTGACGTTACAATAGCTCGTTTTTCTGAAAAAAAAAAAACCGTTACAAAAGTTTACCAGGGCAGTAATAGCCTAGGTGACGAATATGGCGGATTTATCGCTCTTTGGCGTCTTTTTGACGACCTTGGCGAGAAAATCTTTAATATCGACATATCAATTATCTAAGTTCTAACTCGAATATTTCAGAAGATAGTGGAAAATTCTCGAATTGTACAAGGCTATATAAGAAAATTGCATCGCGGCCAAAGTGAGTCAGTTTACGCCAAGGCATTGCGAAATAAAGAACTCTGCTTGACAAAGCCTCTGTTTTCCATTACAGCTAACATTCCTGTGTCTTAACGTAATGGTACAGTTTATGCTGTGATTTTTATGTTGTCAGCTATTATTTAAGCTGTGTTTTCTGGTGAAACTGAAGTTGATAATTGGTTAACAGGCATGTAATCGTGTGGAGCATTCTTTAAATAAACTGTTAAACCTCAGCAAGGTTTGTCCTTCATACATAGACAATTCAAAAAATCCGAGTACGCAATAATACAGTGGGTGATCAAATTATTAGATTATTATTTTTTTTTTTTTTTTAATTTGATATTTTTCGATCTTTAAAAAAAAATTCTAGATGAATAATTTAAAAACATTTTTCAGTATAGATTTAGTCCATAGTGTAATTAGGGGAACGATCACAAATTGAAGAAAAGCACAAGTACTTTGGATCACCTTGTATCATAAAAAGCTACAAATCACTTGTGACTTTAACACATTGTTGCATATTTTATGTACATTATATACTTTTTTTTTTTCTTTTTCGGGGAGGGGGGAGGGTATTGCATAATTATACAGGCAGATATAATTTTTTTTTTCAAAAATTATTAATTTTTTTGCCAAGTTTTTTATTTATAAGTAGAACAGATTTTCATAAAAGTTTACAAAACTTGCAGAAAAATTTACAAAACATTAGACAAACATCATTTTGAAACATAAAATTCCCATGTGTAATATTCATTAAAATGTGAGTAGTTATAGTAAATATTTTTTTACTGCGCATACGTGAAAGGTAGAAAAAATATTAAGTAGATTAAAAGCTATATATATTGGAAAATTGTTGTCAAAAGGTCATTTGAATAGAGTAAAAATTAAGCAAATTGTTGGCAAGAGAACAATTTAGATTTTAGGCATTTTCCAGAGTTGAAATTTTATAAGGGGTTTCACATGCCGCGTATTTAATTTGAAGATCCAATTATTTCAACCACGTTTTAAAAGTTCTTTTTTTGTGAAAAACACCTTATGAAATCGCAAATCTTAGTAAATAAATAGAAACATGTTAGAGTTACAAGCCTATAAAGGGTGTCTCACAAAAAAGAACTTTTGCAACGTGGTTGAAATAATTGCATCTTCAAAATACACAGCCTGAGAAAAACCTCTTATGAAAATTAAACTCTGGAAAATACTTAAAATCTAGCTCATTCTTTGGCCGACAATTTGCTTATTTTTTTTTCTCTATTCAAATGACCTTTGGTAAAAGAAAGTTGTCCAATATATCTAGCTTTGAACTCATGTAATAATTTTTTTCTGTTTTTCGCATGTGCATGGCAATATATATATATATATATTTACTATAAATACTCATATCTAAAGCAATATTACACGTGTGAATTTTATGTTTCAGAATAATGTTTCTGTAATATTTTGTAAATTTTTCTTCAAGTTTTGTAAAATTTTATGGTAATTCGGTCCAGTTATAAAATAAGAATATGCCAAAAAATTAATAATTTTTGGAAAATATATATATAGTAATCTTATACTATTAAGTGAGCAATATTTGTATGTATATTTCACTGATCTCGAAAACGGTAGCTCGGACAGTCACGAGATTTAACACAAAGGTGCATCCCGAAGGGTCATTGTGCACATCGAAATCAGATTTTCGAATTTTTGATTAGTTTTTTATTAATTAATTAAAATGTGAAAATCATAACCTTCTAATTTCTGATAAAAAAAAAGCCATTTAAATTTTAACATTTTATCCATAATTTAATTGTTGCCAATTTTTTTTTTCGACAAAATAATAATAATAATTAAAAAAAAAAAAAAAAAAAACGTACATTTATTTAAAATGAGGAAAATAAATCAGAAAGATTAGAAAATAAATTAGAAATATCACTCGCATCGTTACAAATCAGACACCAAATGAAAGGGAAAATTTTTGTAAATCCGATGCATTAAACAGCTTATCAATCGGATGATTAGTTTTTTCTTAATTAATTAAAATGTGAAAATAAAAACCTTCTAATTTCTGATAAATAAGACATTTAAATTTTTAAATTTTATCCATAATTTAATTGTTGCCATTTTTTTCGACAAAATAATAATAATAATAATAATAAAATAAAAAAAAAAAAAACGTACACTTATTTAAAATGAGGAAAATAAATAAGAAAGATTAGAAAATAAATTAGAAATATCAGTAGCATCGTTACAAATAAGATAGCAAATGAACGGGAATTTTTTTTAAATCCGATGCATTAAATAGCTTATCAATCGGACAATTAGATTTTTTAAAATTAACTAAAGTATGAATTTTAGGTGGCAACAGCAGGAGATTGTATGAAAACCGTTAGGAGAAAAAAAAAATGAAAAATCTGCTTCACATTAAGTCACATGATTTTTAAAAGGGATTAAAAATTGCAGTTTTCAAATTCTTTTAAATTTTCTTTCACGAACACAAAAATATAATATACAGCCTGTACCCCACAAGACCAACTTGCATTTCAAATTTCATCAATTATTTTAGTTAATAAACAAAAGTTATTATTATTTTTTTTCAAATTAAGTTTTATTCTATTTTCGAAAAGATTTATGTGATCATAGATATAATAATATATATAGATTTATCATCCCCATATTATCGTGCAAAGATTTTTGATGCCGAAAAAAAAGCTTTTGAATCAGCCATTAAGTGGTATTGAAGGGAAAAAAAAAAAAAAAAAAAAAAAAAAGAAGAATGAATTTGAAACTATATCTGGGGCTTTTCATTCACCTTTAGTAAATAAATTAGTCATGAATTTTATTTGCTAAAACATTCGTGCATATTCCCGTGTGTATTCACTCGGGGAAAGACTGCCATATTTTGGTAAAATCGCCGTCTTATCCCGAGTGAAAAGGAATCACTTTTTTGTCCCCAATGATCAATCTATATATTATTACTATATCTATGTATGTGATACGATAGATTAATAATTTGGGTTTTAAAAATTTTTTTAAATAGATTATTTAAACTCTATGAACCATATTTTTATTTTATCAGCTTCATTAGCAGATCCTGCTGGGCGATTTTTTAAATTTTGGTGGTGAAGTACACCGAATGTTTTTCGACAAGAAGTTTAATATAGCAACAGCCATTTTAATTTAAGTAGCGCATCAAATATATAAAAACATAAATGATTTATTTTTACACAAAATTTACAGAACAAATGCAGTTTTAAGGATAGGAAATTTATTTCAACAAGCACTATTTTAAACCTAAAAAGCATTAAAAATATAAGCAGAATATAAAGGATTCTTATGTACAGTCACCCCAAAAAAATAATAATTTATTGATTTTATGAATAATTTATTGATTTTATGCAAGAATTACCACTAAACTTATTTTGAACTGAGAACGCAATTCATATATATTAAGCTTGTAACAAAAAAACTTATTTAAAAAATGAAATATGATACTGCATTTAAATTATCATAATAAGCAAAATACATGTTCTTTAAAAGAGTTTAAATTAAGTAGTTCCGTATTAAATATGTACAGTCACCCCAAAAAAAAAACGCCCCCCCCCACCTAATTTCGCCGTAAATTATCGTAGAAACATTTGACTGGTACCGATCGATTTGTAATAACGTCTAGTTTATAACGGTATAGTTAAATTTTGCCTAAGGGGTCGTCTACATATTAAAACTGGCATTAACTTCATTTTCTTCAATGGCACCCCCTTTTTTAGACTTCATATTCAGATTTCTGAGATCAAGGCGGTTCGAAAAACATACCTATTTATACACCTTAAATCAATTTTAAATAGAGTTACACGTGAAAATGTATTAGGGGTCCGTCTATACATTTAGAAAATATAAATCACAATCTACCACCCAGTATACATTATTTGTTAACTTTCACACCGGAAAAAAAATTCAGAAATGTTAGTTATAAAATAAAAAAATGACTAATTAACAGAACTTTCTCAGTTAGTTTATGAATTAAAAGATTTTTATTGGTTTCTATTGATTAAACATCAGATTGTTCACTTCATACGAAGAAAATTAAATAGCTTGAATAGATATTAAAATATCTATCAAAAGAAAAAAAAAAAAAAAAAAAAAAAAAAAAAAAAAAGGTGAATGGTTTTAAATTTGTTTGAAAATTCAAAATTATTTTAACTCAAGCTGCCGTATAATTGTCTGAAACGGCGGCACTCAACCTGGTTCCCACGGCCGTTTCACAGTGACAATGGGAGTTTGTTCTCATACTGCAGTACTTTCATTTTCTTTAATTGACTTTTTTAAAATATTAAAACAGATTTTTTTTTATTTTTATTTATTTATTTTTTTAATTAATTATTATTATTTTTTCTTTTAATGACATTATTAAAAACTTTTACATAAATCTCCACGATATTCTTTTGCTTTTATATTTTATAATGTGTAACAAATTAATATGTAAAATAATAAATCCTACTACTTAATGGGGTGTTCTAAAATTCTACACTTTAACACAGATGCCGAAGTGGACGGTGGGTGTAGAAAAGCTGACTACCCTTAATCTAAATCTTCACTTGAAAAGGTCAAAATGTTACATAACTCTTTTTTTTTTCTTTTAAGGAAAAAAGAAGAAGATAAGGAGGAGAAGGAAAGATCAAAACGAATATAAAGCATATTAAACGTTAATACCCTTTAAACACTGGAAAAAGGCGGGGTTTTGTATTGTGTGTCATTTGGGAGCTGTAGAGTGCCAGAAAATTACTTTATGTAATAAAACTTTTCATTTAAAGGGTATTTAAAGTAGCATTATATTTAATACATAGACTATTCAGAAAAAAAATACCATTCATCTGGTTAATGAAAAATAAAGAACATTTTCTGGCATTGCTCTATGTATATACATTCTTGTCAACCTATCCCGGAAGATTACTGGTCCCGTCCCTTTCCGTACATTTTTTTCACATCAGTCTTTTTAGAGCTGTGTCAGCCATCGGTGGCTGACACTGATCTTTCCATTTAGGCTAAGTCAGCCGGCAGTGTAAAATATGATATAAAACTACAGAACTTACATAGTTTTAAGTAATTACTGACAATTTATTTAAAATTTACTTCATGTTTTTTTTTTTATTTTTTTAAATAGGATTTTTATAGGATTATATCGTTAAGGCCTAATGGGGTTTATTGAAACTCGATAAACATAACACGCATCTAAGCAGCACGTGTGGCCTGAATGGGATTTCCATAAGAATTCGCGTGGCGCTCAATGAGTTAATCGTAAATGTATTTGAAGTTAATTACTCTAAAAATTAAATTGTGTACACACAGGGGCGTGAACTAACAATGTTACGGGTTAGGTTGGCAAGTATGCATATATATTTTGCTTGATTTATAAAAATTTATAACACATTTTCTTCTTTTTTTTTTAGTATTTTGTGTTTATATCTCTCATTAAAAATAAATACAATATTCATATATAAACATTTCCATACAGTAATGTATATAAACATATTGATTAAAGAAGATTTGTTGATATTATATAATTATTCTTCTATCTGTATAGTATATTAACACAAATATATTTTGTAAATTTCGCAGCATCGAAAAACAGCAACATAGCTTCCATATCAAGGCTTAATGTAAATAGCCACGCCTTTTCACAAATTTTCTAAAACTTTATAATATAAAGCAAAATAATTTTGCATATTTGTAATTAAATCATTTAAGTTTTGTCTTCAATAATCGATGTAGTAAATACCATTGTGATTTATGCATACCAGCGTCACATATAGAGTCAAATAGGAATATGCAAATTTGTCTTTTTTTTAAAATAGTGTTTCAGCGAATCAGAGGCGGGGCTTCTTTTCTTTTGAAATTTTTTCACAATCCCTCGCCTACATTGTGAGAACTTTACAAAAATATGCCAATTTGTATAATAAGCATCGAAATATTGCTTAGGAAACAATAAAAATAACATAAAGGTAAATTAAAATAGTTTTCCGTCAAATTATATACAAGCATTTACTTATAGAGGATACAGATTATAACAAGTGACGGCCCCCTAACAGAAATAAAAAGTGAAATATCACTGTAACTCAAAAAATAATGTTAGGAACGAGCTGTAAATTTGGAAACCCATGTTTTTGATGGTGCCCGTTCTGTTCGTGTAAAAATTAACATAGGTCATAATTCATAATTTTTTCAAATATGAATTTATTAATAATTTTCATAATTCAAAAAATGTATTTTTAGCAAAAATTTGCATGGAATATGTTTGGGTTACTTCATGCTAACGAATAAAAAAAACAGAATTTAAATATCATAATTATTTCGGAAGATATGATTTAATGTTTGTCACATTCATTTAACATTAGCACCCCCAAACTTTGACAGCTTATAACTCTATGAAAAATTGAGCGAAATACATAAACTATACCATTTTCCGTGATGATTTGATCCAAAGAATTCAAATAAATTATAAAAAATGGGGGTTACCATTGAAAAAAATGAAGTTGATGTCAGTTTTAATATGTAGACGACCCCCTAAGTAAAATCTAACTATGACATTATAAACTAGACGTTATTACAAACTGATTGGTACCAGTCGCATGTTTCTACGATAATTTACGGCAAAATTAGGTGGGGGGGTGGCGTTTTTTTTTTTGGGTGACTGTACAAACAAAAAAGAGTCTGATAAAATTATTAGCAAAATAGTCTTCCCCTTTTCATACAAAAAAAAAAAAAAAAAAAAAAAAAAAAAAAAAAATTCCATCGCTAATATGGTGACAAAAATTCAAAAGCCGCCAATGGAGCGACATAATAAAGTTGTGTAACACGATAATGTTTACCTATTTATTTATTTTTTTATATAATAATCACTATGCTAATTTATCATACAAACAAATGAACCTCTGTGTGTTACTGCACTCTCACGCTGTCGAACAGAAATATTTGAAAAATTCAAATTAATATTTAAATAAATAAATAAAAGTATGTTTAATGGGAAATATATATAACCATAAAAAGATTAGTTGTCTAAAATACGGCAGAAATAGCGCTCATAGCATATTGTTACAAGGGATTAAGTCTTATTGTTACAATGGATTAAGTCTAAAATGGTGACAAAAATTCAAAAGCCGCCAAAGAGAACTATATTAAGGCTGTACTATCAGGTTTACAACCCACGAATTATATATAAACACAAAAAATTAATTGTCTCATGCGACAGACGTAGCCGGTCACAGCATATTGTAATATTTGGCGTGAAATTACTGTCATTTAATGGTTGATTGGATAAACAAAAAAAAAAAAAAAAAAAAAAAAAAAAAAAAAAACATGTGAAATAACGTAAAAGCAAATATTATGTTGTCTAAACCCAGTTACGTTTAAGTCCAGTCTCCGAGTACAATACGTATAGTGTTGTTCACATGTAACTGGGATTCAAATATAAAAGGGAAACTCCAATTTTTTCGATACTATCTATTTCGAAACTGTTATATAATAAGCACCTAAATGGAAGCTCATTGGTAAACTATTGTCGCAGGTAATAGGGACAAGCGCCCGAGTTGCAGTTGATGACCAAATCTCTGCTGAATGCAGCAGAGACCTGGAGCGAGCTTTTTAACAATTTCAGTAATTTATTTTATTTTATTTTTATAAAGCTATATAGAAACGAGTTTCCTTTAAATTTAGTGGCCAGCGAAGCGGGCAAAGCCTGCTAGTATAATATTATCAGTGCAAAAATTTGAAATTTAAAGATGATTTAATTTCAGTATTAAACAACAAACGAAGACCACGCAAATCAAACCAATAAAGAAATAAAGTAAAATCTAAATGAATTATAGCAAATTGGAATGAGAAAAAAGCATTATTTGCATTCTAACGTTATATATTTGCCTAAATATTTGTGCAATACCCATAAAAAAAAACAATAGAAATGCGCAACGATGTGTTAAAGATACAAGTTATGTGTAGCTTTTTATAATACAGGGTGATCGAAAGTATTTGTGCTTTTCTTCAACTTGTGGTCGGTCCCCTAATTCCATTCTGAAATAAATCGATAGTGGAAAATGTGGGTTTTTAAATGTTTTTTGCAAGTCTGAAGTTCAAGGCCATTTGGTTCAGTAATTCTTTTTAGAAAATCGAAAAAATGTCAATTAAAAAAAAAATTCTAATAATTTGATCACTTACTGTGCATTTAACATATAAATAGAAACTGCAAAAAGAAGGTACAGTCGGTAACAAAAGTGTCCGAACACTAGCAAAAATTCCTATGTAAAACAAGTACACTTCATACGGTTTTGTTAAATAAATCCTTATCGAATCATGTTCTTACACTGACTAAGAGCAGGATTCGACAAGGATTTATTTAACAAAACCGTATGAAGTGTACTTTTTTTATATAGGAATTTTTGCTAGTGTTCGGACACTTTTGTTACCGACTGTACTGTTCTTAAGAAATGGGAAGGTTTGATCGCAATACTTTAAAGCAAAAGTTCAAAGGTGTCCACTACTGGCTCATTTGAAGCTCTCCGGATTCTTTTTTTTTTTTTTTTTTTTTCACACATGATAATGCTACAATTAGCATTTTTCATTGTACAGTTGGTAACAAAAGTGTCCGAACACTAGCAAAAATTCCTATGTAAAAGAAGTACACTTAATAAAGTTTTGTTAAATAAATCCTTATCGAATCCTGGTCTTAGTCAGTCTAAAAGCAGGATTCGACAAGGATTTATTTAACAAAATTGTATTAAGTGTACTTTTTTAGATAAGAATTTTTGCTAGTGTTGGGAGACTTTTGTTACCGACTGTATGTCACATAAAGAAAGGTTATTAAAAGTGTGAAATATTAATTATTTTTTGAGTTTCTAAAATTAAGAAAATTATACAAAAAATAGTCGAAAAATGTCCTAAAGTGCAGTTGCCAAAAGTGTTTTATTCTTCTAGTTGAATCTGAAAGTTTATAACAAAAAGTTTTTTAGTTTTTAAAATGTTGCAAATAAATCTTTCAATTTGAAAACTATAAAAAATTTAATTATCTTCCTGAAAGATGTTTATGATTGTTTTTTGAAGACCGTAACGAAAAAATATTGAGCAAAGGCTTTATGTTTTTTCAATAAATTTTTTTTTTTTTTGTTTAGAACTATTACGATGTGTTATTTATTCTGTAGCATTGTTAGTAACCACATTTTATTCTTACTACTTTTTTTAAGGAGTAACTTTCTTCTTATTTATTCGTATTTACATGTTAGAAAATTACTGTACAAATAATGCGGTGTAAAAAGAAGGCGGGTACAAACAATATTTCGGAATAAATTTAAAAAGTTGGCATGTATGTTTCGTATCTCAAGAATAGAAAGACATAGAAAAACAAAATGTTTTTATCGTATAATCGAAAATTTAATCTTATAGAAAAGATGTATGACATAAGTTTTTGTGCGACTTGAAGGTAATAAATTATTTAGAAAAAACAGCAGAAAGTCCTAAAATTTTGTGATTGGTCTCTGACTATAGCCAGAAGTCTTGAAAAATTGGGTCATTAGTTAGTGCATAAGTATATAAAACAATTGCACATTTTTTTATTTTATTTTATTTTTTACACGAATTTCACTCTTTTTGCCGTCTGAACAGTTCTAATTTCCTAGAAAATTATATAAAACCTCATTTTTAATTGTGAAAACGTAATTAATAAAAATAAAATAAAATAAATATAGATAATAAAAATTTTGATATAGGGGAAAGTATGTGAATATGGATACCATTTCTATTTGAACTCATGATAAATAATTATAAGATTAAAATATATATATATATATATGTACAATGTTTTTAAATTTTCTGTTGAATCGTTGAATCATAGCTATACGCAAGCGAAGTGTGACGTCACTAACCGTGAGTGGGGGCAAAAGAAAAAAAAAAGATTTTCTATGTTAATTATTCATTATATATTTTGTAAAAAATTATTAAAAATTAAGAAAAAAATATTTCCCGATTTTAATCCCCGTATTTTCATATAGTTATATATAAGTTTTTGTCTACATGTGTTAGGGTGAGTTACTTTTGCTGTAAACTTGATAAGCTTTTAATTTTAAATTTCAAAATTATGCCGTCCTTGGCGTTTTTTGTATTTGGCGATCAAAAACGTAATACGAAAATATATACATACATATAAGATGAATATTTTCGTAATATGCATTGTACGATATATTGTTTCATGTTACTGATTGCTCTCTTAATATGCGTTGTTGAAACAACCATGATTTTTGAAAGGAACTAAATATGTTCGCCAGATAATTTGGCGATATATATATATATATATATATATATATATATTTTCTGCCATGGACGGCAGATATCAAATATTCTGCTGCAATATATTAATACCTTATATCAGACACTTTATTTAGACATTTGAAAACAAATTTGAATTCAAATTATGATAGAATATTTATTACTTTCCTTTTAATTAGTATATCAGTTGGATATTTATTGTGTATATATAAACGTTTGAAATGAAGTGTTTATGTGTTTACATTCGAAAATGGAAGTTTGACATTTTTTTTTTCTACAGTTTTGAAATTTAAAATTAAAATTTTATCAATTTTACAACAAATAAAATTTTTAAAGTGACGTCAAATTTTGTGAGATGCATAATTTAACTTTTTACAATTTTTTAACGCTCACGTTCAATTCAATGTATTTATTTTTATGTCGAAAGGAAATGAATTCGTGATTTTTTTTGGCAACAATTAAATCATAGCTAATATTTTAATGGCTATTTATAAGGTATTAGGAGGTTATTATTTTCCTATTTTAATTAATTATAAGAAAACTATTCGAAAATTCGAAAATCGGACTTCGAAGTATTGTGTTGTCACCGGGTTGTGACCTATTGTGAAAGTTTCAAATGTCCAGCTAATAGGGAAGTTAGTTAAAATTCGATTGCAAGATTTGTACCGGACAAACAAACGCACACACAAACAAGAATAGAAGTTAATAAAAACATGGTAAAAAGTGATGTATTTTGAATCATTGTGAATTCGACTACAGCAAATTTTTCAAGTTTTGTTAATATGTTTTGATTTTTTTTTTTTTTTTTTGGTAACAAAATATAGAGTTTACATGAAAACATTTTGTTAAAATGTATAGTTATTTTTGAGTTATATGGACCAAGCGGGTAATATGGAATAGTTAGAAGAGAAATGTGGAGTACCCATTTCCTTGAAGTATAACCTTTGATAATAGGGCAGTATTTTTACAGAAAATCATGAAGAATTGCAATATAAACAGTTTATTTAAAAATTACTACTGAAAATAAACAGTACTAAAATAATTATCAACATTCGATTTTACAAAAAATGCAAATATATGGAACAGTTGGTATTCCATATTATCACAAACTTTTGTCATAAACTTTTACAAATGACTGTATACATAAGATAAATAAAGAAAGGGCTTAACTAATGAGCTTAAAACTAATATTTGTGAAATAAATAGTTGTTACTGATAGCAAAATTAAAAATGATACCATCTTAATACAAATATAATAATTCTGAAGCATGATCTTATTAAAATAAAAACACTGTATGCATAACACTTTTCATAAATACAGAGAAACTTCCTTTTCCTTATTTAAAGTAATCCATGTATTTAGTCCTAAAACTTATGAAAAATTTAAAGAAAAATGTAAAATTTGCTTATCTTTCTAGTTATTAAATACAAATAAAAAGTATTTTCTTTATTAAAAACGATGTCAAAAATACATTAGATCTTAAAACCGTGAAAATCTAAATCTTTTTCTAAAAGCAAATTATATTTTTCTTGTTCTTAAATAATATTTAAAGAAGTGATTGAAATACAGAGTTTTCAAAAGTAAAATTTTTTTTTCCGAAATAATTCTTCACTCATTATTTTATCTTTGTTTTTCTTCATTAGTCATTAACACTTTCCAACAAGGTTGAAAAGTGTTTATGACTTCGGTTTGTCTGTCTGTCTGTCTGTCTGTCTGTCCGTCTGTCTGTCCGCGCTCTAACTCCCGTAAATATTTATGGAATTTCTTGAAACTGATATATGTTATTCAAGTTCACTATCGGACGTTCCCTATTGAAAATGGAGTTTATACCTCTACTGGTTTGTGTACAGGGACACCCGAAAGTATTTCAAAGCATTGTGTTCTATGAGAGGTATTTCTATAAACCATATTTTCATACCTTTACTGTAGACATATCTTAATGAAATTGAAATATGTTATTCAAGTTCACTATCGGACGTTCCCAATTGAAAAATGAGTTTATACCTCTACTGGTTTGTGTACAGGGACACCCGAAAGTATTTCAAAGCATTGTGTTCTATGAGAGGTATTTCTATAAACCATTTTTCATACCTTTACTGTAGACATATCTGAATGAAATTGAAATATGTTATTCAAGTTCACTATCGGACGTTCCCTATTGAAAATGGAGTTTATACCTCTACTGGTTTGTGTACAGGGACACCCGAAAGTATTTCAAAGCATTGTGTTCGATGAGAGGTATTTCTATAAACCATATTTTCATACCTTTACTGTAGACATATCTGAATGAAATTGAAATATGTTCTTCAAGTTCACTATCGGACGTTTCCTATTGAAAATGGAGTTTATACCTCTACTAGTTTGTGTACAGGGACACCCGAAAGTATTTCAAAGCATTGTGTTCGATGAGAGGTATTTCTATAAACAATATTTTCACACTTTTACTGTAGACATATCTTAATGAAATTGAAATATGTTATTCAAGTTCACTATCGGACGTTCCCTATTGAAAATGGTGTTTATACCTCTACTGGTTTGTGTACAGGGACACCCGAAAGTATTTCAAAGCATTGTGTTCTATGAGAGGTATTTCTGTAAACCCTATTTTAATACCTTTACTGTAGACATATCTGAATGAAATTGAAGTATGTTATTCAAGTTTACTATTGAATTTTTCCTGTATAAAATGGAGGAAATACCACCATCGGTTTATGTACAGGGACACTCAAAAGTATTCCAAAGCATTGCGTTCTATGAGAGATGTTTCTATAAAACAAATTTTAATAACTTTACTTTCCACGAAGTTTTAGGAAATTGAAATATGTTATTTATATGCACAAAAGATTGTTTTGCATAGAATATAGCATGATTAGCATTGCATTTACAGGGTGGCAGAAAAATATCCAGTTATATTTAGAGCTATTAATAAAAAATTGCAAGAATTGTACTTTCGTGTACGTTATGCGTTTTTAACACTTTTTAATATTTTTTAAGTGTAAATATGATTTTTGTGTATCTGTCTGTCTGTCTGCCCGAGCTCTAACTCCCGTAAATATTTATGGAATTTCTCGAAACTGATATATGTTATTCAAGTTCACTATCGGATGTTTCCTATTGAAAATGGAGTTTATACCTCTACTGGTTTGTGTACAGGGACACCCGAAAGTATTTCAAAGCATTGTGTTCCATGAGAGGTATTTCTATAAACCTTATTTTCATACCTTTACTGTAGACATATCTGAATGAAATTGAAATATGTTATTCAAGTTCACTATTGGATGTTTCCTGTATAAAATGGAGGAAATACCACCACCGATTTATGTACAGGGGCACTTAAAAGTATTCCAAAACATTGCGTTCTATGAGAGATATTTCTATAAATCAAATTTTAATAACTTTACTTTCCACGAAGTTTTAGGAAATTGAAATATGTTATTTATATGCACACAAAAAAAAAAAAAAAAAATGCTTTGCATAGAATATAGCATGATTAGCAATAGATATTTTTGTGGCACCCTGACATTACAGGGTGCCACAAAAATATCCATGTACATTAAGAGCTATTAATAAAAAATTGCTAGAATTGTACTTTTGTTGACATTAAGCGTTTTTAAGACTTTCTAACATTTTTAAGTGTGGATATGATTTCAATTACTGTATCTGTCCATCTGTCTGTCTGTCTGTCTGCCCGCGCTCTAACTCCCGTAAATATTTATGGAATTTCTCGAAACTCATATATATCTTATTGAAGTTCACTATCGGATGTTCCATATTGAAAATGGAGTGAATATCTCTTCTGGTTTGTGTACAGGGACACCCAAAAGCATTAGAAAGCATTGTGTTCTATGAGTGTTATTTTTATAAATATTTTCCGTATAGAATATTCCCCATTTAAAATGACATTAATAGGTCCTGTATAGCTAGTTTGTTTCCGGGGGAAAAAAAATGCCAATGCATTACCGTTTAGGACATAATATTTTGAAAGTTATATTTAAAAAACCTTCTACTGAAAAAATCATAAAAATATTAAAATGTATTGTTAATATTCTTAACTAATGTTTTGTATAGAATATAATATGATTAACTTTCTGATTTACAGGGCTACACTAAAATATTCAGAGAGATCAAAAGCTGTAATTATAATCTAATGGCTGCATTTTCTTTTGCGTTAAGCCTTTTTAACACTTTCCAAAATGCCTAAGAGTGATTTTAAAATCAATTAGTCTATCTGTATTTTTTTCAGTCCTTCTGTCTGTTGTGTGATAAAGTAGGCAAAGAATATTAAAAGTTATTCGATACAACAATTACGTACAGTTGGAAAGTGTTACTAATCAATGCGTACTGCATGATTTTTCTTTCTTGTTTTTAAGAAGTAATATATATTAGCGAGCTGGATCAAAAAAAAGTAAATGAGATTAATTACTATTGTTTTTTATTTTAATTTGACTTGAAACCAATTAAATATATATACAGGACGAGAATATTTAAATATTACATAGAAAATTAAAAAAAAAAAAAGTATTTTTTTTTTTTTTTTTAAATTTTCTTTAATAAGAAAACTATTGTTCGTTAGTTTAAACTTTTTCATTTAGTACATATTTTCCATTTTGTTTTTCTTTTAACTGTTTCTTCTCTTTTAACGAAATATAAGTTTTGGAAGGTATCTAATCTATCCAGTGTCTCATTAAAGGTAGGTTTGAATAAAAAAGAAAACGTTAATTGCTTTTATATATATATGGGTATTATTTTAAATTAGAAATGTCCCATATAATTCTTCTAAAAGTTCTACAAAGAAAAAATAATAAAAAGGAAAATATAAAAACGCATTTCATAACTTAATGTCATTCTAGAAATTTAATCTTAGTTCTTGTATTGTAGCTGAGTATTTCGTATCATCCAGTAAATTAATTATTGTTTTTATCATATCATATTCCGTAGCCTGTTTTTACCCATCTGGATAATGTACAATGTTAATATTTCTGTCCTTTCTGTAGCATAAACATATTAAACATGCTTTAATGTAACGCATTTAATATATGATAATTTATCAATTTGTTTTATTTGTTTCTTGACACAATATAATAGTGCTGTTTATACCATTGTTCCAATTATAGAAGAAGAAATATCACAAAATGTATATTTACAACTTTACACACACACATGTATATCTTATACTATTAAGTGAGCAATATTTGTATATTTATATGTATATTACACTGCTCTCGAAAATGGTAGCTCGGTCAGTCACGTGATTTAACACAAAGGTGCCCTCCGAAGGGTCATTGTGCACATCGAAGTCAGATTTTCGAATTTTTGATTAGTTGTCTTTTAATTAATAAAAAAGTGAAAATAAATCTTCTCATTTCTATAATGACGCAGAATGGAGAATCTTTGGAGAGATTTGATTGGTTTATTTGATTTTCATTGATTTGAGAGTATTTTACGTTGAACTAGAGCTACGTTTTGAGAAATTACAAGAGATTTGATTGATTTATTTGATTTTCATTGATTTGAGTGTATTTTACGTTGAACTAGAGCTATGTTTTGAGGAGTTACGAGAGATTTTATTAGTTTATTTGATTTTCATTAATTTGAGTGTATTTTACATTGAACTAAAGCTACGTTTTGAGAAATTACAAGAGATTTGATTGGTTTATTTGATTTTCATTGATTTTAGTGTATTTTACATTGA
>OZ005650.1:353782748-353849748 GCA_963930645.1 Salticus scenicus | reverse complement strand
ACTATAGCTACGTTATGAGAAATTATGAGAGATTTGATTGGTTTATTTAATTTTCATTGATTTGAGGTAGGGGTGTCCAGTGATGTTTTTTTTTATTTTAACATGCTTGACAGTGATTGCTGAGAAAACGAGTTTCGTGCGCTTTCAGATTCATGCACAGTGTGCTATAGGTGTCCAGTAATGTTTTACGTTGATTTCTTTAGAAACCGACCTATTGCAATCACTTCGTTTATCTATCTATCTATCTATCTATCTATCTATAATGAAAATTATGTCATCACGATAACTCCAGATATAATATTCCAAATCGAACCAAATTTGGACAGCGAATTGATCTTATAAATATCTTGGATAAGATCGTTAACCAAGTTGCTCCGACTTTTAGTTTTCAAGTGGCAGCCACTTGAAAATTTCAAACCGACATTGTAAAAAGCATATTTAAAGTAAGATTTGCTTGAATTTTGTTGTAAATACAGGCCACATAAGGGTCTCAATGAAGTTTATTAATGAAGTTTATCCGCCATTTTTAATAAAGTGGCAGATATTTTAAGTTAAGCGGGACCACTTGAAATCAGGCTACCACTTGAAAATTTAAAATCACTATAACTTCCGAAACTAGTATGTTGTGGCCACCACAAGACTTTCTTCTATATTTACCTATATATATTCAATCAGTAACAATATTAAAAAAAAAAAAAAAAAAAGTACGATTTTTTTTTTCTAAGTTTTTTTTTTTTTTTTTTTTTTTTTTTTTTTTTTGTTAAAAGTGAAAAAAATCGATAACTTTGTTTTAAATTATCACAGATTTATAGTTCAACCATTCGTTTTAAAGGTATTGACGAGACCTTTCGAAAGATACCCATCTTGAAAATTTATCCCCCCCCCGGGGGGGTACTTCCCCCCCAGGGGGGGAAGCGATGCCCCCCCCATGCAGAAAATTTTTTTCCTAGTTACATACTACTATTATCAATAATTCATATTAATTTTACAATCACAAGTTTAAAACAACTCTAATTATGCACATTTATACGAATTTTTGTCCTATGCTGCCATGTTAAAAATTTCGATAAAATGCTATCACAGCGCCACCTGTTGAGCTATTGATCCCCAAACATAATCAGCACCAGTTTATGTCGGGGACCAACTAAATACCAAGTTTGGTTAAATTTCGTTAAGTTTTTTTTTGTTAAAAGTTAAAAAAATCGATAACTTTGGTTTAAATTATCACAGATTTATCGTTCAACCATTCGTTTTAAAGGTATTGACGAGATCTTTCGAAAGATACCCATCTTGAAACTTTGCCCCCCCGAGTGGGAATTTCCCCCCCCCGGTGGGGGGGCAACCGATTCCCCCACATGCACAAAAATTTTTTCCTAGTTAACTACTACTATTATCAACGAGACCTTTCGAAAGATACGCATCTTGAATATTTACTTCCCCGGGGGGGATTTTCCCCCCCGGGGGGGGGGAACCGATGCCCCCCATGCACAAAATTTTTTTCCTAGCTAACTACTACTATTATCAATAATTCATATTAATTTTACAATCACAAGTGTAAAATAACTCTCTTTATGCCCATTTATACGGAATTTTGTCCTATGCTGCCATGTTAAAAATTTGCATAAAATGCGATCACAACGCCACCTATTGAGCGATTGATCCCAAAATCTAATCAGCACCAGTTTATGTCAGGGTGCAACTAAATACCAAGTTTGGTTAAATTTCATTCATTGGTTCGTGAGATACAGCGTCCACAAAAAAATGATACAGACAGACAGACAGACAGACAGACAGACATTTTCTAAAAACTATTAATTCGTGTTCTCCATATCCCAAAACATGTAAATCCATCAAAAAGTGGACTTCGAAAATTTTCGCGAATCCAATACTTTCTCTATATTACATATAGAAGAAAGTAAAAATACTCCAAATCGAACCAAATTTAGACGGTGTCTTAACTTATCGTATAAACATCTTAGATTAGTTTATTAGCCAAGTTGCTCCGCCATTTTGTTTTCAAGTGGAGACCACTTGAAAATTTCAAATTCAAATTGTAAAAAGCGTATTCCGAATTTGTTTGAAATTTTATGTAAATATAGACCACATATGGGTCTCAATGAAGTTTATTAATGAAATTTATCCGTCATTTTTAATAAAGTGGTAGATATCTTAAGTTAAGCGGGGACACTTGAAATCACGCTACCACTTGAAAATTTAAAATCACAATAACTTCTGAAATAATACTACAAACCAAATTTGGACAGTGTCTTAACTTATCTTATAAATGACTTAGATGAGTTTGTTAACCAAGTTGCTCCGCCATTTTGTTTGGAAGTGGAGACCACTTGAAAATTTCAAATTCAAATTTCAAAAATCGTATTCTGATTTTTTTATTTTTATTTTGGTGTATATATAGATTTTACAAATGCCTCAAATAACTCTATTAATGAACTTTATCCGCCATTTTTAATAAAGTGGCGGATATTTTAAGTTAAGCGGGACCACTTGAAATCAGGCTACCACTTGAAAATTTAAAACCATGATAACATCCGAAATAATACTCCAAATGGAACCAAATTTGAACAGTGTCTTAACTTATCTTATAAATATCTTAGATGAGTTTGTTAACCAAGTTGCTCCGCCATTTTGTTTTCAAGTGGAGACCACTTGAAAATTTCAAATTTAAATTGTAAAACGAAAATCTAGAAAATTCACGTAACTCGTGCACGTTATTGCGTCCATCTTTGGTATATCGATAAGTATTGTCTCGCCAAAAGTCGCCAAAAAGTCGCCATAGGGAAAAAATCGCCAAATCTGGCTCCAAATCCATTACCTGCGTTACTGGATCTTTTTAATGCGTTTTTAAGGAAAAATTAGGCTATTTTAATGCTATAACAAAATAGAAATGCAGAAAACTAACATTTTATCAACTTACTAAGCCTCTTTGAAAGAATATCTACAAAAAAAAAAAAAAAAAAAAAAACTTTCAAATTTGCAACGATATCTTAGATGAGCAACTTTTTCTGCCATTTTGATCGAAGTGGCAGCCACTTAGTTTTTTAACACGATGACTTTTGAGATTTTGAATTAATTCGAACTATATGTGTACAGTAGACTTATCTCACAAATACATTTCATATATTTGTCAACTTAACTCACCATTTTGTTTCCAAGCGCTGGCCACTTGAAAATTTTAAATTCACATAAAAAGGTCTTTATGAACCGATTTGCTTAAAATTCCATATGTGCATAGCCTACATCAATATTTCTACCAAGTGCATTATTAATCTGTAGCCGCCGTTTTAAAACAAAATGACAGCCACTTGATAAGGAAAAAGAAATCAACCTACCCTTCCGAATAAGCCGAAAGGACTTGTTTTTTTTTTTTTTTTTTTTTTTTTTTTTTTGGTTTTAACATGCGTGATAGTGATTGCCGCGGAATCGAGTTACGTGCGTTCTCAGATTCATGCACCGCGAGGTAGGGGTGCTCAGTGATGTTTTTTTTTTTTTTTTTTTTTGGTTTTCACATGCGTGACAGTGATTGTCGCAGAACCGAGTTTCGTATGTTTTCAGATTCGTGCACAGCGAGGTAGGGGTGTCCAGTGATGTTTTTTTGTTTTAACATGCGTGATAGTGATTGGCACGGAACCGAGTTTCGTGCGTTTTCAGATTCATGCGTAGCGAGATAGGGGTGTCCAGTGATGTTTTTTTGGTTTTAACATGCGTGATAGTGATTGCCGCAGAACCGAGTTTCGTGTGTTCTGAGATTCATGCACAGCGAGATAGGGCTGTCCAGTGATTTTTTTTTTTTTTTCGTGTGCGTGAAGCGTACATACATGCGTTATAGTGATTGCTGCGAAAACGACTTACGTCTGTTCTCTGATTCGACCATTAATCGAATAGTGACGTTTACTGTACGAGTAACAGCTTCAACTGTTTCCAGAATATTCGAAGAATTTAACATTTCTATTTGACTGTTTTAGAGAATATTTGTTTTAATAATAGTTTTGTTGCACAGATTCGAGAAGTTCAAAAAATGTTTGATACTGTCAAGGACATCCCATACTAAAACTGTGAAGAAAATAGTCGCCAATCGAATATATTTATTTAAACGTTTCAGTTATTCAATTAAAAAGAAATCCTTTAAATATAGTGCCCAGCGAAGCGGGCGATGCCTGTTAGTATATAGATATATATATATATATATATAATATATACTTTTGTGTACCTAATATATACTTTTGTGTACAACATACCTAAAAATAAAATATGCTCAATTTCAGAATGCAAAAAATTTAAAATAGTAAAAGTAAAAATTCCCATAAAACAACTGAAAATGCCTTTCGAGATATTTTTACCTATATCTGACAATATATCTCAATATTTTGTGTTATCAAATAAAACTAACATTATTGTTAATTATATCATATTGTACTGTTGGGAACATGCTTATGCGCATTGGGATTATGCATGTTAGTGTCCACTAAAAAGACATTGAAATAGGCTTTATAGTACAGGGTGTGGTAGATAAGTAATGAGACTCAGTCTAGAAAAACAAATTTATTGATCCGATTTGTACAAAACGTTAATAGTCTTCAAAGTACTCGCCTTGGGCGTCGACACAACGTTGCCAGCGCGTTTTCCAAGCTTCATAGGCCCCACTGTAGTCCGTTGGGGTTATCCCAATTAGTGCCTTCGTGACAGCACGTTGGATGTTCGGAATATCGTCGAAACGATGACCCTTCAGGCATCTTTTGACCTTCGGAAATAGGAAGAAATCAGGAGGACTCAAGTCAGGGCTGTATGGTGGCTGTGGCAGAACTTCAACTCCAATTCGGGTCAAGTAGGAGGTCACGAGGAACGCTGTGTGCGCCGGAGACGCCAGCGTTGAGCAAGGTCCTGTCGCTTCCGTTTGACGGCTCTGTGCAATCGCTGAAGGACTTCTTTGTAGAATTCGGCATTCACAGTTTTCCCCTGAGGGACAAACTCTTTGTGAATTAACCCCCGCTTGTCGAAAAACACAATCAGCATTGTCTTGACGCGGGACTTTGACATTCTTGCTTTCTTCGGCCGCGGGGATGCCGGTGTGTGCCACTCCAAGCTCTGGGCTTTCGTCTCCGGGTCGTATTGGAATGTCCAAAAGTTTCCGAAGCAGGGGTGCTACAACGAAACTACCGAGACCGTCTCACTCCCGGCAATTTTTGGCTGTGACGTCATGTTCCGAGAGTGTCAAAAAATGTGCTACAACGAAGCTCACGGAAGCTCTCTCTTGGTTTTCGGTCTCGGAAACTCCTGCCGAGATTTATCGAAAAAATATCACCAAGCGTAGAGCTTGTGGGAACGAGTTTTCGGCACCGAAATATATGTAATGTGTCCGCCATTTAAAAAAAATTAAAAATGATGAATTAAAAAGTAAAAAACGTGTACATATGTTATATTTTTTAGAAAGAACTTTCAAAACTATTAATTTTTTGTGTGAACACTATATTCGTATAATTATTACTTTTAAAGATATTCGATTAGAAAGTTCACGAGTGACAAGAGATGTATCCCTTTTGTCAAGTACACTATTAACAGAAACAATCGAATACTGAAGACTAAAGAATAACTTTCTAAATTTAATTAGTTTTTAAGTCCTCAGAGCTATGAATTGGAAGCTAAATTATGTAAATTCATCATTCATAATGAAATACGATGCTAATTTAATGACAGTATATTACAATACATTAGTTGCAGGGAATTATGTCGTCAGTAGCTCGATCGTAGCGTATTTGATTGCAGACCCAAAGTGCTCGGGTTCGATTCGCGGACGCTTCGTTTTTTTTTTTTTTCTTTTTTTTTTTTTTAATTATATATAATAATAATAATAAAGGGGGGGGGATTTATTTTAAATATTTTTTTCTTTTTCTTTTTTAATAAGAAGAATACTTTAAATATTAGGATTTTCCTAATATATGTATATTACTAACAAGGAAAGTATGAATACTTAATTTATTAATTATAAAATAAATAAATATGTATGTATATAATTCAATTGCAAAAAAATAATTTAAAAATAAACTGCTTGATCGTTTTATTTTACTGCTGATTGTTATCATTAGTAATCAGAAATAAATAAATTATTAAAAGACATACACACACATATGTATTTCGAGTTGATGCTAAATTATTTTCTGGTAAATTATTAATTAAATTTAACCACCCTCCCCTAGCAAAAATAAAAATTAAAAATTCCAGTCTAAATAAATTATTTTATAAATGCTTGATTATTCTTCTGTTTTTAAATAAAAAATCATTATTAATCAAAGATTAAACTTTTAACAACCTTAAAAATTTTTCTTCTATATAAATAATTTATTATTTAATAATTTATTTTTTATTCCTTGCTGAATATTTGTGTAATTCCTGATTTAATTTAGTAATTATTTTCTATTTCATAATTAAATAAATTTAACTTTTTTCTTTTCTTTTCTTTTCTTTTTTTTTTTTTTAGTTAAATAAAAAGTATTTACAAAATAAATTAAATGTTTTAAAAGTAAACATTTAAATTTTGATGACAAATTATTTATTTTAAGCAAATATTCTACGTTTTTTATGACTTTTTATTTATTTATTTATTTATTTTTTAAAGGCAAACAAATATTTAAAATAATTTTTTCTTTTTTTTTCTTTTTTTTTTCTTTTTTAAGAAGAGTACTGCAAATATGCAAATATTAAAATTTTCCTAATATATATATATATATTACTAACAAGGGAAGTATGAATATTTAAGTTATTAATTATAAAATAAATAAATATTTATATAAATATAGATTTTAATTGCAAAACAACAATTTAAAAATAAAGTGCTTGATAATTTTATTTTACTTCTCATTGTAATCATTACTAATGAGAAATAAATAAATTACTTTAATTAAACAAATTATTTTCCATTTTTATTCTTTGTTGACGAGTGCATAGATCTTAATTTGTTTTAATAATTAATTTCTCGTAAATGATTAATTAAATTCAACACAAACACAAAAAGAAAAAAAAGTTTCTTGTCAGGTGAAATAAAATAGTCAATATTTTTATTTTATTTTTCTTAATATATATATTTTTAAACATAGTATGCCCTAAAAATATATCCTTTGAATATATATGTAACACTTCCTGATTTTCTTTCTTTCTTTCTATTTTATTTTATTTTATTTTAATTTTTTATTTAAGTATCACTAACAAGGAGAATATGAATAATTAATTTAATAATTAGAAAAAATAACTATTTTTTTTAAATATAATAAAACATTTAAAAAATGAAATGCTTTCACTTCAATAATATTTCTACTTCTATAGTCATTATTAATCAAAAAGTAAATTGGAATTTTTAACTTCAAAAATACAATTTCTTAAATTTCTTTATAATATTTTGCTAAATTATTATAAAGAAAATATTATAAACACACACACATATACATTTCGAGTTGATGCTAAATTATTTTATGGTAAATTATGCATTAAATTTAACCACCCACCCCTACAAAAAATAAAAATTAAAAATTCCAGTCGAAATAAATTATTTTACAAATGCTTGATCATTCTTTTGCTTTTAAATAAAAAATCATTATTAATCAAAGATTAAATTCTTAACCTTAAAGATTTATCTTCTATGTAAATAAATTTATTTCTAACTTACATTTTATTCCTTGGCACTGAATATCTGTGTAATCCCTGATTTAATTTAGTAATTATTTTCTATTTCATAATTCATTAAATTTAACTCAACTTCTTTTATTTTTTATTTATTTATTTTTTCAGTTAAATAAAAAATAATATTTATTTGGATTTTGATGACAAATTATTTATTTTAAGCAAATATTCTAAAAAAAAAAAAAAAAAAAAAGGGATTAAACGAGGATCGAACCGGGGAACTTCCAGACTGCAGAAAGTTACTCTGCCACAGCGCTACTGGCTACCTACCTGCAGAGAGTTCTCCCCCAGTCTTAAATTATATTTTACAGCTCTTAAATAGAATCTTCACAATTCTTTCGTTATAAACTATGAATTTTACATGGTTTAGCTTAGAATTTATAGCTCTAAATACTCCAAAATTGATTATTTTTCAGGAAATTATTCTTTAGCCTTTAATTTTACACTGTTTTTTTCGCTTAAAAATGCAGTTGACAAAGCGATGTTCCTCTTGTCACTCGTGAACTTTCTAATCGAATATCTTTAAAAGTAATGATTATACGAATATAGTGTTCACACAAAAAATTAATAGTTTTGAAAGTTCTTTTCAAAAAGTATAACTTTGGTGCATATTTTTTGCTTTTTTGTTTCATCAGTTCTTATTTAAAAATGGCTGACAACGTTGGATAGATTCGCTTTTGACCACCTACTCGCTGTGATTGGTCAAAAGTATCCGGTACCGATAAAGTTTTATATCTCCGCACTGGGCTTCCGTTACCGGCTTCCATTATGTTCGTTGTAGGGCAAAGTATGAGTCTCGAAAACGTGAGTGCCGGGATCTTGGAAATTCGGTACCGGGAAGTTTCCGCCACGGAAACTTCTCGGCATGTTCGTTGTAGAGGTCCAGTTTTTCCCAAGCGAAAGCAAAATTTGATTGCATACCGCTGTTCTATCGAGCGATCCATTTTCACAAGTGTCACGTGCACACAAACAACTAATACGCGAAGCTCGACCCTCACTGCGCCACAGCTCCGACGCGACTGCGAACCGGTTCTATTGTTAGCTCAGATCCCCCACCACGTGACCTGCAGGTGCAGACCGCACTGCGAGCGACTGGGTCGCCGCGCGGCGGCCAGTCTCATTACTTATCTACCACACCCTGTAAAATATTTCAGAGGCCATAATAAATTGTAATTATTCTGTGTACTGCTGTATAAAAAGCTCTTTATCATTTTCATTATTCAGCTTGCTGTAAATTGAAAGAAAAGCTGAAAAATACTAAGCAATCTAAATATATTCCAAAAATATTTAGGAGAACTAAATCGTAGATAGAATAAATCACAAACCCTTTTCAATTTCTTTAGAAATTGTCAATAAATTAATTTCATTTGTGATCACATCATCCAAATTCCTTGTTAAATAAGAAAGAAGCCGGCTAAATTTTAAAATCAATTTTTTTTCCAAACAATAATACATTCCTAACTACAATAATTTTAAGCTGATACTAACTCTTTATCTCTATGTTTTCTTAAAATATATATATATATATCTTTGAATAACGGTCAAAAATTGACTGATTTTAAAAGTAAAATAAATAAAATGATGGTGCCTATTTAGTTGGAAACGTTTCAGTTTAAAATTACACCCTGTTTATATTTCATTATTCACTGGCACCACAAATGGTCCAGTGATTGTCCTTTTAAAGCTAATACAGGAGTGTTGGCGGAGAAGTATCCATGTCGCTGTTATTGGCCATAGCCTTCCAAACTTTTTCGTTGTTTTATCCAAATTCACACATATATGAGATGTATCCTTTAGGAAAGGTTTTAGAGGGCAATCTACGGAAGCTTAGATCACACTGTTAAAAATTTCTGTAAATTTAATGTAAATATTTATCCAGAGTCTCCGTAAATTTACAGTAATTCTTAGTTAAAAGTGAATAATCCAGATTCTCAATATTTATTCTGTATTTTTCCCTAATTTTATTATTTAATTTTCCAATTAAAATTAAAAATGACTGTTTCTGCTTTAGAAAAAGCATTCTAAGTCCGAAGTATATTCTCACCAATAATTAATTAAATTAATATTAGTTATTAAAGTGAATATATAAAATAAGTTTTTTAACATCTCCGTTTATTTTTCTCTGTAATTTTACGCAAGACTTAAGATAATTCGTCTTCCAACCCAACCGCAAAACACACATGCAGGATTTGTCCACTTTTTAAAATATAATTGTTAATTTGTAACCTAAGTATATCACCAACTGATAAAAATTTCAAACAATAATTTTAAAACGAGCCCCTTACCCAAATTTCGAGAATATTAGCACTTTCCAACTGTACGTATTGCATCGTTTAATTTTCAATTTACTTCAAACTGGAATACAGACATATAAACTGACTAAATTGATAATGAATTTTAAACGTTGTTGTATAGTGTTCAGATGCTTAGCATAAACGGAAATACAATTCCAGCAATTTCCGATTGCATCCCTCATTGTATCTGAATATTTTAGTGTATCCTTGTAAATTATAACATTAAACATACTATATTTTATAGAAAACATATGAACAATAGATGTCGATTTCATTACGATTTACGCAGCGCGAATTTACTTAAATATAGAATATAAAAATGTTTCTCATAAAACATAATACATCAGATTACTTTTAGATGTCACTGTACACAAAGCAGTTGTTTTATTTATACCATTTTAAATATAGGAAACATTCCAATTTAATTTAAATAACATACATCATTTTAAAGAAATTCGCAGAATATTTATATCATTTGAAATATGGAACATGCGATAGTGAACTTGAATAACATATATCATTTTGAAGATATTCTGGAAATATGCATGTATGCTACAATGTAGAAAATTACGCTGATTTTTACAGCAGAAACATCTCTAATGACAGTTTATTTTACAGATATTTCTACTGTAAATTATTCTGTTCAACAGCAGAAAGTGCTGGCACTCATTTATGTTAGCATATTCTGCTTTAAAAATCAACGTAATTTTTTACAGTGTAGAGGTGGACAGATTTATAAATAGACAAACAAACAGTCAGGAGAACAAAAAAGACTAACAGTCTGAACAATTCAAACCATAACCAGTATTAATCATCGTTAGAACGCGTTATATTACTGAAAATGAAAATGTTCCTTAAGAAAATTACACATATAGCTCTTAATGTAACTGAATATTTTTATGTTGTTCTGTAAATGTCAATGATAAACATTACTATATTTTATTAGAAAGCTTTTTCTTGAAAATATGAATGATAAATGTCAAATTCATTATGATTTGCACAAAACAAACGCAATGCTTTAGAAATTTTTCAGATGTCCCTGTACATAAACTATTAATGTTATTTACCTCATTTTCAATATGGAACATCCCATAGTGCACTTAAATCTGCATATCAGTGTGAAGAAATTCGGTAAATATCTGTGGGAGTTAAAGCGCGGACAAGCGGACAGGAAGATAGATAGGTAGACAAATTCAAATCATAATTACTCTTAAACATCGTTAGAAAGTTTAAAAAACGCTTAATGTAAACGAAAATTTAACTTCACTAAATTCCATCTAAAAGGCACCTGTTTGTATTTCCAGTGGTAATTGGAAACAGTATATCATTTTGTGAGATCTCTATTAATAAAAATTATTGCCTCTTAGTAGCTTAAATTCGCACCCGTACGAAATTTTCTCCTTTTATTTTTCTTCTTATTTACTTTTAGAATTTGAAACTCTTAAATCACATAATTTTTCTTTCATTTTTCAAGTTATTGCCATTCGCAGTGTACATAGAAATATCATTGATTTTGGTACCGCATGTGTTAGTGTAATATACATACATATATTAATAATATTTTAAAACATGGTGAAAGCCGAGCAACAGATACAAGATCACTGAAACCACATTAGACCAATAAGACTAAACTTTCATCAAATTAAAATTACCTTAGTAGACTGTTGTTTAATAGTTGAAACAATTTTTATTTATTGTTCCCGAAACAAAAGATACAAACAAGCAATGATAAAATAAACAATTAAGACACTATTTTAGACAAGATTTAGGTACAAAAAGCTCCGAAAGGTTGAAAAAAAAAAACTCATTTGGGGAGACCTTTTTTGCCCTTGAACACCTATGTACGATTTCGTTACGTTAGTGACAAAAGAAGCAACTAACTAGCGGGTCTCCTATCGCATACTAAAAAATTGAAGTCAAATATGAAGAAGAAAAAAAATAGTAGAAAAAACTATTTAGTACGAGAATTCAGAGAATCAAACAATAATAATAATTTAAAAATAAATAATAATAAAACATTACTCACTGGACGAGGCAGCTGCATTCACGGGTAGTGCATCAAGTAAAAATAATTCAAAGGGTTAATTGTTCATATCAGATGAAGAATTGTTCAGATGAAGAACTGTTCATAGCAGAATTGAGTCTGACCTGACATTAAACACTCATTGTTTTACTTTATTTTAATGATTACACTGTTCGAAATAATAACTTGAATTTTTACTAATTAAATTTTTTAGTAATACTGTAAGAACATGTAAAATGTTATCAGACTTAATAGTTTAACACCATCTGGTGATTAATTTTAATACTAGAGTAAGTGTTTTTAATAAAATCATTTAAATAAGGATTGAATTTTAATTTAATATAATTTATTTTCTTTCTTTCTTTCTTTCTTTCTATTTATTTATTTATTTATTTATTTTATTCATAACCTTTACTCAAGCAAATTGAATTTATCAAGTCGGTATCTTTTTGATGATGGAAATCAATTGTATAGTTTTTACTTTTAGTGACAAATCTTAATTCATATCTTTTCTAATATATATATATATATATATATTTATAAAAATTATTTGCAATAATAATCACTCAAGAATGATATAACGGTAAAATAAAAAATAAAATAAAATTTAATATTAAGTAACATTTATTTATTTATTTATTTAATTTTAATAAATTATTTTTTATCTTAACTAATTTTAAGATAATATTTTTATTTATCTTAAACCTTAATTACTGCGTAAATTACACACAACGCTTTTATCTCTCTCTTACTCTTTTTTATTTATTTATTTATTTATTTAGTTCACATTTTGAATCTAATATAAGAAATTTGTTCTTCCATGACGCCACTATTATATTATTTATTAAAAATTTAATCATAATTGGTCCACGTTGAAGAAATATTTATGTATATTAAATAAATAAATAAATAAAGCATATTGATTAAAAAACATTTTTGGACTTACATTTCTTTTTGTTCGTTTTCATTTTTTCACAATTCCACGAACATTTCGATGAAGAGGAAGTATTCCTTAAAATTGAACATAAACATTATCGTCTACATATTTAAACAATCCTAGAAACACATTTTCCATTTTTTCGAAATTCTTTAATTCCCAAAGGCAAAACGTACTATCACGTGAAATGACAAACATTTTGTGTTGAAAGCATATTTACTTTTGTTCAAGTATCATTCGTTGATTGCGTCTGAAAATGAGATTTTGATGTGCATCCTTGAACATATACAGATTTTATTATTCCCTGGTGAAAGCGAAATGCTTTTGATTTGAAAAAGAACAAACATTAGAAGTGAAAATTCGTATTTATTGTAGTGATGTAGAAGCATCAATACATGTGCATTTGGAACAAACTTATTTGCTGTCATTTAGTTTTGAGAATTGTTAATATTGTTTTGTATGTTTGATCTCAAAGTGAAAATATTATAAAAATATTTTTTCTATGACGTTTGTGTACATTTTGCTGTATAGTTATTTTGCAAAGAAATACAGGTATAAATATCTTTTATTTTAGAATTATATATATATAAAGATAATTTTATATTAAAAAACATTCAAAACCAAAAATATATTTTGAAGAACTAAATACAATTTTTTAAAATTATAAGTACTAATTTTTATTTTTTTAAAAGTACAGTACATAATCATGTTTGAAGTAATTTATATGTTTTTTTTTCACCTCTTATTATCCAAATGATGGTTTTGTCGATTTTCTGAAGCTAGTGAAACCTCGATTGGTGGATTGGGTTTTACGTTGCACTAGTGCTGCGCAATGGGCAATTGACGACGATCTGGGACTCACTCCTAGAGGTGGTTCGGAGACAGTGAAGCTTCGGAGGATGTTTGCTCATTTCCCTGTATGGTTTTGATTTAGAACTTCTCTAAAGAATATAAATACTATTTAGTTCCACAAATAAATAAATAAATAAATAAAATAAAGTAATGTAAAGTAAAATAAAAAATAAAACTAACACTCTAGCCAACTCTTTTTGATGCTGAAAAATAAAAATATAAGAGCGCTTTAAATGTTCACAAAATTATAAAAAGAAATTAAATTTCACCAATTTTCATTAATATGTTTTTTCAATAATATATAAAAAGATTTTTCAAAGAAAGTACCAGGAGTTTCACGTTTCATTTTTGTTGTTTCAATTATTGTAATAAAGTGACTTCAAATAGGATGGCGAAAAAATTCTTTAGGGTTGCAAGGAAGATGAAAAAAATTAAGTAAATTTAGTTAAATAAATACATTACTGATAAAATTTTTGAGAAACAATATAGGTTTTGTAAATACATTTGGGGTCAGCATGTTATCTCGATGTCCCAAGTAGGGTTACATAAATTTAAAACAAATATTACAGCTGTTTTGATATTTCTTTAAAATAATGTATGACGTCATTATACTTTAGCAATAATAAAGGAATTTTAATAATTATTTTTCTAAAATTAATATTTAACATTTTGTGAGGGGTATGAAATTTCATGATATACACCTTAGGTGTTTTTCAATAGTTTTTAAAGAGCCTAATAAAATATTTTTTCTAATAATTTTATTTTATTATTTTCTCTTGACTGATATATTTATTTATTTTTTAGTGTATTGCAATTATGTTAGTAAACTTTAACGTAAATAATTGTAGTAACAGAGAGGATACAATTCAGAAAATGACCATATATAATACGATGACACTCATTACTTGTCATTTATTCCGGATATTGATCAATATATTAAAAAAAGTTTTTTTAAAGCGAATTTCACTTTTTTTTTTTGTTTGTTTGTTTATTTGTTTGTTCACAATTGATTTTAATTATCATGACAAAATAACTAATTAAAAATTCTCCATTTATAAACTGAAGGAATTCATAAAAATGTTTATGATACTTTCAATTTAACCATTTTTTTAGCTTCAAATTTTAATTTTGAATAATGTTAATAAACTATTATAAATATAATTCAACGGTCAAGCAAAAAGTTGAAATAAATTTTATAATTAATATCTAATTGTGTTTTGTATTTGTAAATATTAAACATTAAATAAGGTTTATTAGCTAATAGGTTTTTATTTATTACTTGAAGTTGTTTTAATATTAAGACTTTTAAAAGCATCTTTTCATATTAACTTAATGTACCTTTTATTCATTTTTACATTCAAACCTAAATTCATTAATTGTTCTGCCGAAACTCGTTATTTATAAAACTCAGTATGCATATCTTAGTATTTCATCTAGAATGCATATTCATTTACAAGCAAGTACGTATTCTGATTGGTAAAAATCGCAAGTCTCAGATTTTTTAACATTTCTGATAGAAAATTGAAAATATATTAGAACATATCCAACTTTGCTGTGAAACATTTTTAGCGATAAGAGAATATTGTAATAAAAAATTTCAAAGTTAAATCCTTTTATTGTTCTGCAGTATACTGTCGAAACTTGTTTTTTATTTTTTATTTTATTATATATATATATATATATATATATACATTATAAAACTCAGTAAAATATACTTATGCATATCTTAGTATTTTATCTAGATTGCAGATTCATTTACAAACAAGTACGTGTTCGGATTGGTAAAAATCGTAAATCTCAGATTTTTGAACATTTCTGAGAGAAAATTAAAAACATATCCAACTTTGCTGTGAAACTATTTTAGCGATAAGATAAATGTGCAGTAATTTTTTACAACATTGTTCCCACCGAAAAAAAAAAAAAAAGGAATGAAAGAAAGGGTTTCTTTTGAACTCAATAGATTTAACACACTGCATAATAATAATAATAATAATAATAATTATTATTATTATTTTGTCCTTTGTTAGTTTTTTTTTTAAATTGCTTTAATCACATGCCTTTTAAAGCTTACTTTTTGTTTCTGTAAAAATAGTTATAATTTATTGTGATAACAATTTTATCTACAATTTCTTTAAGTACAAACGAAAAGAAACAGTTTACTTTTAGGGTAAACACTCTGAAAACATTAATAAATGTATTAGATTTTTTTTTTTTAGGCGTTGGATAGAACCAACTGTATATATAAAATTCATTCATGCTGTTTCTTAGTAGCCAAGAAACTAAGAGTTTGCATCGAAAATTGCAAGTTTTATATTTTCAATTAAAAGTTTTATTTAGTAATACATTTTTTTTTTTTCAGTTTTGATTAACATTATGACAAAAATTTTAAGCAACATAAAAGTACGGATTTTAATATAATATATTTTCAAATATTTGGATTATATGGTGTTTGTATAAAAAAAAATATGTATAAATTTGAAAAAATCGTAAATCAGAGATTTGTAAACATTTTTCAGAAAGATAGTTGAAAATACAATAGCACGAATAAATTTTTCCGTGAAATCTTTTTAGAGATAGCCGGCAGTAAAAGTATCCGAGCACTAGCCAATAATTCCGATATCAAAAAAGTACGCTTAAAACTGTTTTGTTAAATAAATCCTTGTCGAATCATGTTCTTAGACTGACTAAGCACATGACTCGACAAGGATCTATTTAACAAAGCAGTATTAAGAGTACTCTTTTTAGATAGGGATTATTGCTAGTGCTCGGATACTTTTGCTGTCGACTGTAAATGAAATTGTACGTATATAAAAATGATAAATTTATATATTTTTTCACAGTTGTTTTATGAAAACTTAGTAATTTTATATTTGAAAATATTTCTCTCAGCTGTAGTTTTTGTAAGCAATTCAGTCAATTGTTGTTTGTAAAACTAAGTAAAATATATTTTTGCTTTTCTTGAGTATATCGCATAAAATATAGACTCACAAACTCTTATCGTTAAATATACAACATTTATAAATTGTATATATAAAAGCAATATTTTGAAATGCTATATCTATAGAAAAACTTTTTTTTATTTTGTATTATCACAATTAAAGGGATTTTACTAGCTATTTTTTTTAATTCATCTCATTTCATTTATTTATGCTTAATTTTTGTTTTTATTACTTAGAACAAATACATTTTAAAACTTTTATATTTGTTTTTTGTAACAGGAATGATAACGTTTTATGGAAAAAATCTCAATCAAAATTTACAGTGTGTTATGAGAAAATAATTACAATAATATATAGATATATTTTTCACATGAAAACTATAAAAACACATACTTTGACTGCACATAAGTTCTTATTTACTGCCTTATGCTGTCTAGTCGCTGAAAAAAAAAAAAAAAAAAAAGAAAAAAAAAATCCCTTTAAAACTCAATGATTATTCATTTTACTGATAAAAATCCCAATGTTGAATCCTATTCAGAATTATATTAGTTTTAGATTATTTCATTATCAATTTTAATTCATAATACACTGTTAAAAATGTTATGCTAGGTTAAACCAAATTATGGTACTACACTGAAAAAAAAAAAAAAAAAAAAAAACGATAGATTTACAGCATAATATGCTGACAATATGGGTGCATAGAGGGGGGAAAGTTAGAAAGGAGTAATTTACAGCAGAGACAACCGTAAAAGAGTCTTTCTTTACAGATGTTTCCGCTGTAAACTGCCTTATTTAACAGCAGAATGAGCCGGCAATATGGGTGCCAGCATATTTTGCTTTAAAGCTTCCGTTTTGTTTTACAGTGTACAGTAGCTGCAACCAAAACATGGTGAAAATTTTTGCCATGATTTGGCACTTGATTAAACGAAAACTTAGTACTAGAATATTTGAAACCATATGATGGTGAAATTATTTACTATGATTTGGTGCATTTTTTCTTCAAAAATTACCAGGTTATGGTATAAGGTTTGATCATCATGTGGTTGCAGCTACTGTTCTACCAAGTTTTGGTTCAACCTCATACATGACAGCTACGGTAGTACAAAATTTTAATTCAAACTTGAGTAGAAAATTTTAACAGTGTATTATTATAAGATTAAATTGGTGAAGGAATACAAATAGGAAATTATAAATTGTCTCCTTATTCATTAAACTATTAAAAATTTTAGTAAAAGTGGCAGAATGAAATATTATACGCAACCAAATAATTTTAGATTTTAGTAAAGCACTTTTACGAAAATCTTAAACCATTGTAATGACTTCAAACTAATAATCACTTTAAAACTCACTAGATGGCGCTAGTCGTCCAGCGCTGAGAAAGAACTTTCGATTGACGAGAGACTTTGGTTTTTTTATTAGAGAGGGAATGATGCATTGCCGAGAAGTGTAAACGCCGGGTTTGAGTCCTGCTCATTTTTTATTTGATGGACTGGAAATTCAAAGTTCATTTTAAATTATGTGAAATATTTACGTGTTTTACTTATGTTAGTTGTGTCTGTGTCGTATCGTGTATGTAAAGGAGAAATAAAAATATTTCTCTAAAGAAAAGGAATCGCCTTTTGATGATTTCCAGCCTTCGATACATCACACCACTTGTGTTCACTTATTGAACGTAGACTAGCTAATTTGGTCTTATTATTGATTGTCCAATTTAAATATACATTCGTCATGTCCTCACCGACTGCCCTTGCCTTCGTCATCTCTATCGAACACATTTTAATTCATCTTCACCCAATCTGACGAGCCTTTTAGGTGTAAATCCTCATTATTATTTGACAAACTTTTTGAAAGTGGCTGGTTTTTACTTTGACATCTGATTTTATTATTTACTATGTTCATCCTGTTTTACATTGGTTTTTAGTGTCTACACTGTTTTTTATTATTTATTATTTTATCTTTTGTGTATTTTTGTTTCTTATTTTTACTGTGTTATTTTAATGACAATCAGGATGGCTGAACCCATCCAGAAGCAGCATTTTATTCTTTTACCTTTTTGTGTAGCGCAGCATGTCCAAATATGGACCTTGCGCTAATAAAAGTTATTCAACCAACCAACCAAGTAATTTAAATATGTTTCAAGAATTCTCATTATATGTCTTAATACATAACAGAAAACTTTTTCAAACATATTGTGTTAAAAATAGTTTTATATATAAGTTGTTTCGGATACAAAGAGCAAACTCAACAAAAGGTGGTTGTCAGAAAATGTTTTTCATCCGGTTGAACTCAACAAAAAAGATATTCAATCTATTTCCGGTGTGAGAAGTCTCATTTTTGATTTTTTGTTTTATAATAATACTAATATCTTAATACTAATTTACCAAATTATTCTATTTTTATTTGAATTAAAGTATCAAGAGTTATAAATATTATAGTGAAATTCTGTTACTGGATAACATGTATAAGAAATTTTTATGTTATTACTCAATACAGTGCTTAAAACTTTAAACACAAATTTTAAAAATAGTTATTTCAAATAGCTGTTAACTGATAAAAAATTAAGTAATTTGAAACTATTAAGTATTTCTAAGTAATAATATTTTTTTTTTTATCCATATAAATCTTGACATTCATCATCGTTATTTCTAGAAATTCAAGAATGCTTTTTTCCACTTTAAACTCAAGTATTTTAATAAAAGTTTTCTTTGAAAACTAATAAACTTTTACTAAAATGAAAGAGAATAATTTATTACTAGATGGAGTAAAAATATTTTCTTTCTACAAAACAAAAAATTATACTAAGAATATATATTCCAGTTTTCTATCACGAAGTTCTTTATGTTTACAGAACCTTATTTGAGTGGTAATTTATGCCATAAAATAAGTTGCTTTTATGTGGCATATTTCGAAATGGTAGGCAGGCATTGTTCGATTTACTTTTCTATGAATATTTTCACTAAGAGTTTGTCTATAGAAAATATTTGAAGTTTCATTTTTGTTTTTTCTTTATGCTTTTGTTTTATTTTTACTTATGAAAACAAAAGAAAATGTTATTTGAAATTGTTTACAAGTTCTTTTTACAAAATATATGTAATAACAGGCAAGATTTTAAAATAATTATACTTTTTCTTCTTAGTTTAAATATTTTAACAGTTTTCACTGTTAAATACTCATAATAATGTACACTCATAACGATGTTTAATTGTCATTTTTAAAAAATTCTATTAAAACAAGTTGAAAAAAAAAATTATGTTAATCTAAACAAAAGTAAATTTTTTCTATTTTTTAAAAATAATCATAAGCTACGATGAATTAATTATACAGGTCCATAAAAATAATGGTGGCAAAATTTTATTTGGTAATTTTAGTTTATGCACATTTTTTTGCTGGCTGAAACTGAAAATGAAGCTAGTTTTTATTTATGACATATAGATTTTTGTCAATACAGGGTATCTATCGATACGGCTTTCAAGTTTTTGGTAGTTTCTAGTCTGTTTTCATGATTAAGTATTTACAAGGTCTGTCTCGAAAGTAATGCGCCCAATTTTATTTTAAGAAATTTACTGAACCGATTCGTACAATTACTCAATATTCTTCGAAATGCATCCCTCCTGCTTCAACACACTTGTTCCAACGCGATTTCCATGCTTTATACGCGTCCTGGAAGTCCGTCACAGGGATGTCCTTTAGTAACCTCATCGTAGACACCTTGATGTTCTCCGAGGTTTCCAAATACTTTCCTTTGAGGGATTTTTTAATCTTCGAGAACAAAAATAAGTCGGGCGGGGACAAATCAGGACTGTAAGGTGGCTGGGGGAACGTTGGGTGGCTGGAAGCGTTGTCATGGTGCAGCTTCCAGGAATTCTTGATCTCGCGCCTGACGCGGTTGACCCGTTGTTTTATCCTTTTCAGTACTTCGACGTATGGCCAGGTGGAACAAATTTAAAATGGACCTCTCCATTGGAATAAAAAAAAAAAAAAAACAATGAGCATCGTTTTGACCTGATCATTGTTTTGATTTGCTCGTTCTTGCCTTTTTTGGGGCGTGGGATAGTCAGGTAATGGAAGTAAAGCTACATCACTTCACTATTATTTCCCGGTGAGTACTTTTTATACGTGTCAAAAAAATCAAAGCTGAAAATGGGACATTTTGTCATATTCGTAATAATATCACTGAGACAAAACTTGTTATAATGACAATACTTTCAAACGGTTTTTATAAAACTGGAATTGTACGTTTCATACATGATACAAAACACACCTTTACAGAACGTTCTCAATAACTATTTTTGAACAAACAATCGAACATTCCATTGACACGAAACGTATTTCAACGATTTTAACCATTATTAGACGTACAAAGAATGTTCTGGTGCTACTTGGGTATCTATATATGAAGAGCAAACAGTAAGTTTATTTATCATGAATAGATACAACTGTTTTTCATTAAAATATAAAAGTATATTGTCAAACAGTAAAATCATCTCTAAATCTCAAATAAAATACTGAAAAATAATAACTCGATGTTGTAAGTGTTTCTACGTTTCTTAATTTTTAATTATTTAATTATTTTTTAACTTCTGATACAAAAAGATAAGCGCGATATGTTTGAAGTCTATTTTTCTGTATGTCAATATATCTGTAAATTTCAGCACCGAAATAAAAGCATCGATTTTGAAGCTCAAAAAGTAATAACAATAATAAAATATGGTTACAATTGATAAAAATTTCTTCCGACACTTGTTATTTAATAATTTAAAACAAACTTTATAAAATCCAAGGCGCATGATGTTTTAAGCCGTTGTTTCGGCACCATAGTACATAAACGAATGAGACGATATTAATGAGTTTTGTTTCGTTTCAAAGCTGGTTTAATAGGAATAATTCTTAAATATAAAAGCTTTGGATTCAACTAATAAGGAAAATATTAAATTCTGTGATATAAATATAATAAAAACCAAGGTCTTCAGTTTGAAAAATAAAGATATAAAGTGGTTTATTGGAAATAAATTAAAAAGCTATTGTTTAAAAAAATATATATATAAATATTACTTTCTTCAGGTATATTGATGATTTAATAGTTTTTAACTGTAATTGTTTCGAAAATATTTCTGGAAAAATATATCCTAAAGAATTAATTTTAAACCGTACAGATACTGATAAAATTTCTTTCCTAGATTTAAATATAAAGAGAAATGAAGATAAATGGCTCATTGGATTATATGATAAAAGAAAGGATTTTAATTTTAAAGTTAATAGTCTTACTAATTGGTTTTCAAAAATCAGTAGAAAAGTTTTAAAAAATATTATGTTCGCACAGCTTAAAAGAATTCCTACTATCTGCAATAATGAAGAAGATTTAAAATATGCTATTGAAGACTTAAAAAGTACCTTGCAAATTAACTGTTACCCGTCCCAATTTTTAACTGTGAGTTTCCAGAGTTTTCCTATCTCGGTTTGTTCTACTTCCTTATTCAAGGGCGATATTTAAGTACCGACGAGTAGCCCCGTCGGCCGAAGATAGTTTGTTTTCTAGATGAAGGGTTGTATTTTTATTTCATTCTATAATTTCTTGTTTACCTTCAGTAATTCTTTATTGTATTGTATATATATATTTAAATGAATTGATGTAATTTTGTAACTTTTACAATTTGATAATTTTATAAAAATTTTTTAGTAGTTTTATACATTATATGTATGTTTGATTTCTCTTCAGTTATTGGTGGTTTTCTGTTTGGTGAGAAGTTGGGGGCTAAGGATAGTTATTAGCTTATAGCTACTGTCCTTTCAGAAACTCCTCGTTTACCTCTACACTGAGGGGCCTCCCTGATGAAGATCTCAGTGGTTTTTGGGGTTTAATTTCATTCATTTGTTTATATATTTCTACATTTATATATTTCTATATATATATACACATATAATCTCTCTCTCTCTCTCTCTCTCTCTCTCTCTCTCTCTCTCTCTATATATATATATATATATATATATATATATATATATATATATATATGTATATATTTAAAAATAGAAAATGTAAGTTGAAACTTTACTTTTAAATTTAAGTATTTAAAAGTTCTAAGAATTTGAAGAAGGCCATTCAGACTTTTAGATTTTTAGTTTGGCTGATAATGGCGAATTCATAATTAAATTGAAGGATAAGAAAAATACTAATATATCAAAATTCATTAAAATTAAATTAAAAAATTTAGAAAATTTTCAGTTTTAAGAAAATAATTTCTTTAAAAACATGATTCATTTAGTAAATGTATAATTTTTTCATTTCCGAAATGTTTTATTTTGATTTCTTATATAAGGAATATATACCAATCCTCGTAAATATTTTTATTGAATTAACGTTGTGTTATAACCTAAGCAAGTTTGCCTTTGAATTTTTTTTGCTTTTAGATCAAATTTTCGATTCTGAGATGTAAATCACTTGCAGGGATTAACTTAATAAAATATTTCGACTAGAATATTTAAAAAAAAATTAAAATGGAATTTAGAGAATTTAAGAGGTTTGTTTCATAAACATAATTATCATATATCCAGCAGGTACAATAAACAATATTTATATATCATGAATATTTCAATTGTATTTTTATAGTATTGTATTTTATTGTATTTTTATAATATTTCATGTTTATATATTCATTAAATTAGTTATATTAAAATTAATTTTAATTTTTGTGATATGTTTCCTTATTTAAATATACTTACTGTTAAAGGATAAGTACATTAATAAGTACATTAATTTTATTTGCAGTCGTCTGCTTTAATCATGGTTTATATATATATACATATATACCGTATAATTTACTTAAAAATTATTTCTTTATAGCAAGTAGAAAAGTTATTTATGCAACTGTATATAGCTGAAAATAAAAAGCTTCAGAGACCCAACTAAACCTTCTGCAGATATATTACACAACGTTTGTTTAAACAAATTTAAATTTTTCAGTAAATAAAATGTGAAATTCATAAGAATGTGTTTGATACCTTTTGCCCCAGTTAAGACCACAATGTATCCCAATTCATTTTTGCATCCTTTTATCAGAGCTATAAATGGTAAGTACGCAATAGCAAACATTTGTGTTTATATGTATAAGGTTTCAACTAGTTCAAAATTATTAAAGGAAGCTTTAAAAAGATTGAATCCATAAACCGCAATGTATAATAAATCTACTTTAGACACCTATACAAAAAAAAAAAAAAAAAAAAAAAAAAAAAAAATTCCTACGACTATATAAATAATTATAGTTCTTGCGACGATGACAATATATGTAATAGTTTATAACTTAGTCGAATGTAGAGTTTATGCCTTATTAGAATGATGCACTAAATTCCTTACAATGACCATTACTTATATTCCATGCTATTCCATGCTTATTTTGATTATTTCTCACATATTTATTTTATAATATTGCGATACATAAAATAAAAGATACGTCTAAATATATTGTTTTTCAAAATTTTTATTAATTATTTTTAGTAAAAAATAAATAAATAAATAAATAAGATAAATAAATAAAATAATAAATAAATAAAATTAATTGGGAATAAAATTTGTAAATATTACATGCTAATGAAAAAAAAATCACTTTAGAAACTAAATTATGATTACTTCAAAGCGAATAATGTAAGCTGCAAAATAATCAGGTGAAAACGACTTTCAAAAAGAGGGGCAAATATTTGCGGCCGAAGGTTTTCTAATTAAAATTTCAGACATATTTTTTACGTCGGCTAGTGTAAATTAATTAAATTTGAAGAGAATAGAATGATTTGATGTTTGATTAGAATTCCGATATGATAATTAAATATTTCACGTGATATTCTTGGTTGTCTTAATGCAAAATTATTGGAATTCAATATAATTAGTAACTCGGTAATAATGTTTGTTTTTTCTGCTTTATAATGTGGAATTTACTTTGCTTTTTAGTAAAATTATGATGAATAGTCATTTACAATTCTTATTAAAATCATACAATCAACTATGGAAGAAAATCATATTTTATTGAAATTTTATTTTCCCGACTGAGTGAAAATAATGCCTGGACCGGGATTATTTTCACTCAGTCGGAAAAATAAAATTTCAATAAAATATGATTTTCTTCCACAGTTGATTGTGCGATTTTAATAAAAATTGTATTTCTTTCTCCCATTGTTTAATGGTGTTTTCCATTACCTGCGGCTTATTTCTGTTGAGCTATCTAAATGATAGACCAGATTGTTTCTGCCTAATGGTTGTCTGAGTGAGTAATGTGGATCGGTTGTCGGCCTGGATAGCTCAATTGGTAGAGCCTTGACCTTGTAAGTCAAAGATCCGGAGTTCGACTACCGGTCCAGGCATTATTTTCACTCAGTCGGAAAAATAAAATTTCAATAAAATATGATTTTCTTCCACAGTTGATTGTGTGATTTTAATAAAAATTGTATTTCTTTCTCCCATTGTTTAATGGTGTTTTCCATTACCTGCGGCTTATTTCTGTTGAGCTATCTAAATGATAGACCAGATTGTTTCTGCCTAATGGTTGTCTGAGTGAGTAATGTGGATCGGTTGTCGGCCTGGATAGCTCAATTGGTAGAGCCTTGACCTTGTAAGTCAAAGATCCGGAGTTCGACTACCGGTCCAGGCATTATTTTCACTCAGTCGGAAAAATAAAATTTCAATAAAATATGATTTTCTTCCACAGTTGATTGTGTGATTTTAATAAAAATTGTATTTCTTTCTCCCATTGTTTAATGGTGTTTTCCATTACCTGCGGCTTATTTCTGTTGAGCTATCTAAATGATAGACCAGATTGTTTCTGCCTAATGGTTGTCTGAGTGAGTAATGTGGATCGGTTGTCGGCCTGGATAGCTCAATTGGTAGAACCTTGACCTTGTAAGTCAAAGATCCGGAGTTCAACTACCGGTCCAGGCATTATTTTCACTCAGTCGGAAAAATAAAATTTCAATAAAATATGATTTTCTTCCACAGTTGATTGTGCGATTTTAATAAAAATTGTATTTCTTTCTCCCATTGTTTAATGGTGTTTTCCATTACCTGCGGCTTATTTCTGTTGAGCTATCTAAATGATAGACCAGATTGTTTCTGCCTAATGGTTGTCTGAGTGAGTAATGTGGATCGGTTGTCGGCCTGGATAGCTCAATTGGTAGAGCCTTGACCTTGTAAGTCAAAGATCCGGAGTTCGACTACCGGTCCAGGCATTATTTTCACTCAGTCGGAAAAATAAAATTTCAATAAAATATGATTTTCTTCCACAGTTGATTGTGTGATTTTAATAAAAATTGTATTTCTTTCTCTCATTGTTTAATGGTGTTTTCCATTACCTGCGGCTTATTTCTGTTGAGCTTTCTAAATGATAGACCAGATTGTTTCTGCCTAATGGTTGTCTGAGTGAGTAATGTGGATCGGTTGTCGGCTTGGATAGCTCAATTGAATAGTCATTTATCACAGACTGTCAGAATATAATTAAAAGCTTGTACCTTTCAAAAATTTTGAAATAATGGATAATTAAGTAAAACAAAAGCTAATGCAATTTCCGAAATTTTCATTTATAACTCTTAATCTGAATATTTTTGAGTAGCCCTGTACATATTAATGCTAAGCATACTATGGTAATAAATTTAAATAAATATTTTTGTGCATATTAATAATAAAATATTTATTTCATTATAATTTGCGAAAAATGAAAATATTTAAAATATGGTTGCCAGAGAAAAAGATGAGTTTCTATGAAATTCTTTCCTAGAACGTAATGATTTAAAATTTTTCGGGTTTCCATGAACTCGAATACATTCCTGCCGTGGTATATACACCAATTTCAACAGGAAATATTCCAAAATGAATATGAATAACGTAAATAAGTTTCCTAAATATATGGAGAATATATGGGAGTTAGAGCGCGGACAAACAGACAAACCGAAGTCATGAAGGCTCTTGAATTTTACTGGAAATTGTTAAAAAGAAGAAAAAATTAATACCTAAAAAATGATGTTAATTTTCACGTATTTGTTTCAAAAACTAATATTGCTTTTTTTTTTTTTTTTTTTTTTTTTTTTTAATTTTTGCAAATTTCTACTTATTCTTGGAAGAAAGTACTGGATTCGTGGAAATTTTCGACATCCGGTTTTCGACGAAATTGCATGTTTTCAGATGGTCCGCATACGACTTAACTCTTTTTAGAAAATGTCCGTCTATCAGTTTGTCTGTCTCGTTATGTAGGACCAAAATTTTTGTGGCAGTTCTATCTAAAGAATTATTGAGCATAATTTAATACAAATATATATGAAGTGGCACCTTGATATAAATTGGTGTCTATCAACTTTTGGTTCGAATTGCCGAAAAAGTGACTCTGCTATATTACGATTTCTCTTATTTACGGAAGGGCAAATTCAGGATATTTCCACAAAATTTGATATGTGAAAGGATCATCATGAAAATATTGTAAGGTTGAGACAGTGGAAGGTCACCACAGTTTTAAATTGAGTTGGATCCAGGGACTCCCGGTGACGAAATAGTTGGGAGGTTTAGAATGCTTCGACGTCAACAGTCGGCGAAGTTTCAGATTAGGTTGGAATGGTTTTGCGTCAGCATAGAGCTGCAACGAAGGAACTAAGTTGCGAAATGCAAGTCAATACGAAGAGGCTTTAAAATATTGTTAAGTGAAGAGATTGGAGTCGATTGAGTTAAGAATAAATATGAAGGCATATTTGGTGTTTGGGTTGTATAGATGAGAATAGTTCTTATGCGAGTGTTAAGCGATAGTAGATATTTGTGGTGTTGTAGAATAGAGTAAGATTTGAGTGAAGGATTTGACGCGCCAAGGGAATCCTGCCGACAGTTCTTGTGCAAGCATTGTTCAGTACTCGACAGAGAGCAGTCTTCATTAAGCTTCTACTATTTCTCCCGGGTGAGACTATTACTTTACATTTCTTTAATTTATTAGTTTATTTAATTATTTGACTGAGTTCGGACAAGTTATTCCTCCCTGTTCTTAAGCACAAATAAAAGCTTTGTTTGAATTTACTTCCAAGTCTCGTTTTCTGATTTATCTATTTAGTTATCTAATTGATCATCTAAGATGGAGTCTACGACCACGCACACTTCACAATCTATCCTGATTAGACATCGGTATTAGAGTCCTGCACGGTAGGGTTTTACTCGACCCGAACCCGACAAAAAAATTTTCATCAACCCGAAAACCGACCCGAACCCGCAATAGAGAATTTTACGACTCGAACCCGACTCGAAACCCGAAAACTGAATGAACATTACTAATTCATAAAAAATTATGCAAAACTTTTTAAAATTTTAAAATAAGGTAAATTTACATTGTCAGATAGCTGGTAAATTATTTTAAAAATAATATAAAATGTAATTACTAATTGTATTGAGTTAAAAATTTAAAAATCTGAAAAACGGATTAATAATAATGTTTAATTAATTTATGTGAGTTGTGAACTCAAGAGTTCAAAAATGTGTTTCAAGTTAAGTGTTAGTAGTTTATTGTTTATGTTCAATGATTAAATTCTGAAAAAAAAAAAAAAATAGAAAGACAAAAAATATATGTATCTTCATTTATTGCTTTTGTTCGATGTGATAATTTACTGTAAACTGTGTACTTTATTGTAATAATTTGTGTAGCATGGATATGATTTGCAATTAAACATCTGCTTTCCCACGATCACTTTAAATTCTCACTATCAACAAGTTACCTTTTTCCAGTAGTTGCAATTTTGGTACATTGTTTATTTGTTCTAGAGAAGATGACAAAGAATATTATCTGTCTTTATGGAATCCCTTTCCTAAATGTGTTTATTTTACATTGCGTGTTTTAAATTAAACACAACAAGTATTTCTCTACATTTGCTGTATATACATGTATAAATGGAGAAAAATTCATAATTTCGTTCACATAAAAGGGAGGATTGAAATTTATTGAAAATAAAGGCATCTAAAATAATAATAATAATAATGAAAATTCAGGAAAGTAAAAGCGAGGTTATACTGTATTTCTTTTATTTATATATTAACAATATCAATAAAGATTTATAATACTTCCCAATTTTCATAGAATTTCTACAAAAGATACGTATTAGATTCATTAAAAAAATGAAAACAGGTACGGATATATATTTTTTTTACTTATACGGATCCAGATATGAATATGGATAATTTTTTTCTGGCGAATATATACGGATGCATACACGGTGTACCGACACAAATCTAGTATATATAGTATGTTTTAATCATTCATTAATTATGTCTAGAAATTTATGTTTATAATAGTAATTTTTTTGAAAGATGGCCCGAATCTTTGAAAGCTAAACCCGACCCGAACCCGAACCCGACTCGCAAGAAAAAAATGTTTGTCTATCCGACCCGATGCAGGACTCTAATCGCTATGCATATCGCTAAAGTGGTGGTGTTTCTTTGCTTGACGTTTACTGGTATATGGAAAAGATTTTGTGTTCTATAGCGCATATATTATCCAAATAAAATACTGCAGATATGAAAAATATTAATGAATACTTTTAGGTTTTTATCAGGGATGCCGTTGCTATTACTCAACTACGGCAACTTTCCATATGACTACATCTCAACATCTGTTGGTTAAAACTGCATAAAATTGCATATATGTAATGGCCTACTCTTCAGTATAGCTACTCTTCGGTCTTTGCTAGCATTAGCATCACTTCTTTTTGGAGCACCTTTATTCCTAAACCTTGTCGCGCTTTTAGTGGTGTTCAGTCAAGATCATGCCTAAAGGTACGGTGTTGTTGGGAATGGTGAATGATGTTCCTGTGTCAGCTTACGATGTGTGAAAAAGCATTGTTTTATAATCATCATTTAGGTTTTAAAGTTTGAAAACTAATATTTATTTCGTAATTTAAAATTAAAATTCACATTTGAAACTTTTTAACTTTCAATATTTTTAAATGGGATGATCAATTACGCAGCACTCATAATTCTGATTTCCCATATATATATATATATATATATTACTTGTTGCCTATTATAATAATCTTGTTTTAGTGGTATACTATAATATTGTTTTTGTTTTATGATACAATTTTTTTCATCGTTTTTACTCTTTTTCAATAATTTCTGCGTAAAATTACGATAGGAAATAAAATGTATTTTTAAAGTTTCTGCAACAGTTTATTGATAGTTTTAAAAGCAACGTGCAGTTAGTTTATAATCGCTCTATGAACACAAAAATATTTTTTTTCTAATTAGATAAAAAAGAAAAAGAAAGAGATTTTTTAAGTTATAATTGTTACAATTAATATTTGTTTTATGTATTTTGTTCCTTTCAGATATGTTACTTTTCCTCCTATATTGCAACATACACGAAAAATATTTTAAAGGAAAATGTGCTTTAATAATTTAAATTGAACAAATCGAATGCACTGCATGGATTAAAATTCATTTCACAGCACTACCTTATCGCAAACATTAGCAATTATGATTAATTTTTAATTCTTTAGCAACTTAATACAGTTCGAAAGTATGCACATAACATAATGCTCCAAAACAAACCAACGATACTAAATTTTTAATGTAATTGAAAATCTTTAATGAAAATCAAAATTTTATAGAACTGAATAAAATAAATTAAGAAAAGCCACAATTTCCTGTTTTAGTGAAATTGTAATCTATTTAAAAATTGCATACTATTTATAAAAGACCGAAATCTATTAGCACTTTAAACATAATACTCAGAGTGTGCACACAAATCAATATTAAAACATCAATGCTAAAATATCATCTGCACATGTTCGTGAAATATTATTCACTTCATACTGGATACGGCATTATATTAAAATTATTCATTTCGCAGTTGGTGGTTGAAGCCTCAGTGGAAATCATTCTCAACCGTGATATTCAATCAAACGTCTTTTATTTTCACATCTCACTTCTTATTTAAGGCCCTTTTGTTCCATTTAATTTCTGAATAATCCCCTTTTTAAATGTTACAGAAAAAAAAAGTTATATATTTATTTTTATTTGTCTGAATGAATATATTTAAGATAAATTATTTATGATGAATTAGTGTTTATTTAAGTATTTGAATGATTAATAAAGATAGAGATAAAGATAGAATAGTTAATAAGGATAATAAGTAATAGTTAATAAAGATAATGTCCCTTTTGTTCCATTTAATTCCTAAAAAATTCTTTTTTTTCAAAGCTGTACAAAGATTATAAACTTTTTTATTGAAATCTTATATTTAAGATAAGTTACCTATTATACATTATTATTTGTATTGTAATGGAAGTTTTAGCCTTCGAAATAAAACATCGGGCTACGAAACCAGAGATTGTGGGTTCGATCCCCGTCAAGGAAAATTGTTTAAAAATTGTTTTTGTTTAAATCTTAAGTCATTTATTTCTCATTTATTCATTATGTTAATGATGTTTATGTTAATTTAATGTTATGCAATTTCTATTGTATATAAACTGATGTAAAATTCAGTTGAATTGAAAAATAAAGTCTTTAGTTGAGTTTAAAGTTCTTTGTGTTATTTCGTCCTCCCACAAACAATTATCCAAGTCTAGACACGTATAGTATAGATGAGGTGCCGGGTGCCGATAAGCAAAAGCCTAACGGAAGAACTAAAGAGAAGTAAGCGGCTTCAAAGACTAACACCGGAGTATGAAAACTTTGCCAATACACGAAGTTCTGGAAAAATGCCGGTCGAAACCGAGCAAAAGCCCAACATTGACACAGTACCAATCCTGATGAATCAGCTATCTAGAAATCTATGTATCTTTTCCGGACACGAGCAACAAGATGCCAGAAGAAGGCTAAAGGACTTCCAACGTATTGCCTCTTACAACCATTGGGATAAGCAAATATGCCTGGCAAACGTGATCTTCTACCTTGCCGGAACATCTAGGCAGTGATTTGATAAAAACGAGGACACTTTTACTAGTTGGACTGTGTTCCAGGAGACACTAAAGAACACATTTTACCCGAAGGATTATGTATGACGACATGCTGAGTGGCAAGTGTTTACCCATGTACAGCAAGTTGGAGAGACATCTGATTCCTATATCCAAGACATAGTCTCTCTGTGCCGGAAAGTGAACTCTTCTATGAAAGAAAAAGAAAAAATGGCTCATCTCACTAAGGAAATTGCGGAGGACCTGTACTAGATCATGTTGACGTAAGATTATCAGAGAGTGGAAGCGCTCTACACTGTAAAAAATATGTCCTATTTGCTGCCAGAAATTCTCTGTAATTTGAGAAAATACACGTAATTTACGAAAAAATTATGTTGTCAGAACGTATTCTTTTGCAATTACAGAAAATTTCTGGTAGCAAATAGGACATATTTTTACAGTGTACCTACTAATTGAATATTCATTAAATAAAATGCATTGATTGACTAGAACCTGCTTATGTCTTTAAGAATTATTTTCTACACGCAAAAAAGGCTACAATTTTCATAACAGTATCATTCGGACTTTATGATGGTAGGTCATATATAATGACCAAAACCTTTGTATATTTGGTCATTATGAATATAATTTTCGTAATTATCTCCAAAATGGAAACTCACAGAAAGACCAAAAAAGGGAGGTGCACAACTAGATGTTATAACAAACACTGTAAAAAATATGTCCTCTTTGCTGCCAGAAATTCTCTGTAATTTGTGAAAATATGCGTAATTTACGAAAAAATTACGTTGTCAGAACGTATTTTCTCAAATTACAGAGAATTTCTGGCATCAAATAGGACATATTTTTTACAGTGAACCTATATACCACTTTTCAATGGTTTGTTTTTGAGTTATAAGAGATACATACACACACACACACATACATATGTATATACAGACATAACGAAAAATCGTGTAAAGTCGTAGATATCTCTAAAATGGCCGCTCGCGTTAAACCAAAGTTACAGGTGCACAACTAAACATCACGAAAGTTCCAAATATAAATTTGCAGCATTCTATGATCATTCGTTTTTGAGCTATGTGAGATACAAAATCCATTTCCCAAATCGGGATTACAATGCTTCCTTATACTTTGTATAAGGAATTGAAAAGCGACAAAACTTTTCTGATTACTTAATAATTAGTTTTACATAGTAATAGTGAAAGGCTCAGGTAACAGCGAGGATTGTCCAATTTTATAATTTATTTTTAGAAAACTTTTTGTGAAATCATAATACTAAAATGTTTCTGCACATTCGAAGATATGTGATTCGGTGCCGACATTTCATATTGAGAAAACAGTTTTGGTTAAGACCATTTAGTAAACTTTGTAATTAACATTGGTCAACATCAATTACTCTGAAAAAAATTAGGTGATAGGAATGGCAAAATTCAGGGATAACACAGGCGACTGTTTTTTTTTTTTTTTTTTTTTAATTCTTTTCGTACCCCTATTTCCAAAATATAAAATTTATAATATATTTACGTAGGTAATTCTGCAGTTTGCATGCATAAATTTATTATAAATGTTAAGTTTTGGAACTTGTGGTACGAAAATAGTGAAAAAAAAAAAAAGTCACCTGTGTCAGCCTTCGCTATGTGTTATCGCTGCACTAATAGAATATTACTGAATAATAAAGTTTTTTTTTTTTTTTTTTTTTTTTTTTTTTTTTTTTTTACAATATTCAAAGTCATAAACCCTGCAGTATACATTTTTTTTTTTTTTTTTTAAATATGTTTTTAAAAGGGATATTTGAGCAATGCATGCTTTCTTTATATAGACTCTAATCAAAACAATTTAAGGTACTATTAATAAAATATCAGTATAAAACAGAGAATTGTTCTGCATAAGTCTTCAGAAGTAGTCTGGAGAAACAAACCACTTTACACATATGAAGAGTTAACATATACTATCTTCAAATTTGTCAATAGAATTATTTTTTTAATAATATGTATTTGAACTAATATTATTCATTCCGTACGAACTTTTTAAAGTTATAACTTTCCAAAATATAATTATTTAAAATGTTTAATTCTCTATTAAAATGCTTTTTTCTTTATTTTTTTTTAAATTTATTAAAATATATATATATATATCAATAAAATATTGTATTTATTTATTAAAAAAACCGTAAGTTAACTGCAGAGTTTATGTTATTCACGTTAATAATAATAATAATAATAATAATAAACTTTTAAAAGACTCAGAAAGTATCATGAAAGCTTTTAAGCATAAGGATACCTCAAAGATATTAGTACAATATCTTTGAAGTTTCTTTGATCTTTGAAAAGGTAAAATTTTCTGCTAAGAAGATTACATATTTTTATTGGACTTAAATAAGCAGCGTCTAAGTAACGTAACCTAAAGTGCATATTTTAATTTATGAAGTAAAAACGTTCTGCTTTTTTTTTTTTTTTTTTTTTTCTTTTCAGAAAATGAATTTCGTTAATACAATTTTATGAAAGTTACTCAACTGTTTTTATAGAAGATGAAAATAATCTAAAATTGAAAAATGTGTATGTAAAAAGTAAATTTCAAAATAAATGAAATAAACAAATGGTAAAATTGTACAATAAATTTAATAGAGAAATCATGAATAAATAATTTGAACCATTTAAGAAAAAACGGCTCAAAAGTTTTTATTAAGTCATGGATTTATTAATTTTAATTAAGTTTCACGGATTTACAAATGTACATTTTTTTTTTCTTTTTTAGTTTATAATTTACCCGTTTGTTAAAATGTTTGTAAAATAGATAATAGTCGCTTTAACTTAGTATCAATAAAAGAGTTAATTTAAACGTGAATTTCATAAATGATAATATAGACCATTTACGATTTTCTCACTCATCATCGTAATAAAAACATTCCAAATTTAAAAGTTAAAACACTTTTTTTATAAGTTTAAAAATATTCAGTTTGTTTTCTATTTGTTATATCAAGAGAACTTAACGAATGTAAGGCCATTTTCAGATAAATTGAAAGAAAACAATAGAAAAAAACCATAATGCAATCTGAATAAAAAATGTGATAAGTATCTCATGAAGTATAAGCTTTTGTGTGAAAAAGATTGCCCATTAATTGTCCATTACGAATAATAATAATAATAATGATAATAATAATAATAATAATAATAATAATTTTACCTTTTTTTGCATAATTTGACAGCTAAATATACAGTTAGTTCATACTTCAAGCGTTGTCAAATACCATGAAAATTTGGAAAAACATACCCAGAAGAGTAACTTACTTTTAATTGTTGAATCAAAAACTGTTTAACACTTACAAATTATTGTTTTTTCATTATAAATCATGAATAAACAACTTAAACACACAAAGAGCTGTTAACGAATTAAATATTATACAAAATTATTAATAAAGGTGTATATGACATGCTTACTGTAATAAATTTTACTCCACATATTGGAGTCTTGTAACTCATAATAATTATACACTGACTTACATTGAAAACAGCAATTTACGAATAATATCTTATTTTTTAAAAAACATTTAATCAACAACTAAAAATTGGCAGAATCATTTATGTGTTACCTTTTGAATTTTCACGATATTTATAAAGTTTATGGTATATGTTAGTTTATTTTGCTCAATTTGTGGCGTTTGCGTTCCTGCAAACTCCATCTTAACTTAAATACTTAGATTACTAAGAAAACCAGAGACGCGAATTGAACAAACAATAAGAGTTTATTTGAACCAGATTAATGGGAGGGTGGCCTGGAAATAGATCTTAGCTCAGTCAGAGTATTACTAAATCAAAAATATATAAATCAACAATTTAATTATCTTAAATATCTCACCACAGCAGATAGTCGAAGGTGTAGAGACGGTCGCACTCGTACTCCAATACTATGGCTTCACTATGGGACAGAGGATTCCCTTCTGACCCAGCTTGAACTTTCCGAAAACTAGTAGACACTCACCAACACTCAACATTACTTAACTTCACGCCACTAAACCTCCACTACTCTACTTCTCAATATCCGTCAAACTAAGATTCATAACATCCGCTATACGATCCTCCAACATCCACACCATCTACTAAAACCATCTCTATTTTTATACTTCTTCCTACACCCTCCTTTCACTACATTTCAATCCGTACTTTTAAAGATCACTTCTAATTTAACTAATATTCAAAATCTAAGTCTTTTAATGCAGCACCCTGCCGACACAAAACTAGCTCGACGTCAACCTTCAACGAGTCACTGGTGACGGAGTGATTTTAACCGTCCCCACTTCCTACTTTGCTGGATCCAGCTTAATTAAAACAACTGTGGTGACGTTCTGACGTCTCAACCTCACAAATTTAAGCAATATATATATATATATATATTGTAATGATTTTAATCTTGCAATAATTGTTCAATCTGATGAGGAATAAAAAAGAAAAAAATATTTACAAAAATATTATGAATACTTCTAGGTTAAATAAATATATGGAGGTAAAATGAGGTTCAACAAAATTTTTGGATGATGTAAGAGTCCTATCAAAAGACCTATCGAAGATAACTCTTTGTAATGATTTACAAAATCCAGATAAAAATGGCTGGGATCAGCGTAGGAGAGCGTTCTCTTCTTAATCGGATCCTCACTACCCTTCACTCACGCAAGAAAAACGTAAAACTGTCCTCTTTTTCCTTTTCTTTTCAACTTTACAGTTCCGTTTAATGGGAAAGAACCATAGGGGCATCCTCTTTTTATCAGCCGACTTCTATTTTTTTTAGAGGCGTCTTATTTCATTGAAATTTCCTTATTTTAAAATGATATAAAATATTTATCCTTGTACATTTATGTATAAGCTTACAATTAGTAATAACTTTATACTCACAGTTTTCAAAAAACGTAGCTATTGGTAAAATTAAACGGCCACATTTCGATTTCGAAAGTATAACAAAGTTTTCATATAAATTTCAGATTTCGAATTGGAAAATCTGATGTAAAACAGAACTGATTTTGAGACTACTTCTTATTCTTTAAATTTATTTTCTAAATTTACAAGAAATGAAAAATCTGTCAGATCAACTTTTATTGTAATTGTTTTTTAAAGAATTTTTTAAAAGTAATTTGCTTTACAAATTTTAGAAATTCTTTTTTATCTGACACATTTTTTAAGTCGCATCTGAAAATATTCACAAGATGGTATGAACTTATTATAAATTATTAGCTAAAAAACGAAAATTATTCATATACGCCATTAAAGCTTGAAATATAAATGAAGAAAATTTATTAGTTTCAAACTTTAATCTATTTTTATTATCTTTAATAGAAGATTTTTTCCCCCAAATACGATGCAAATAAAGTTCATGAAAATTATATATTCTTTTATACCTTTCATATATAGTTATAGTAATTTCATTCTGTAAAAATCTTTATATTTCGAATTCGTTTAAAGTATTTAAGTGAGTCTGAACCACATCTTAATATGAAAATTCGTTCGACATTATACTGACCCAAAAATTTCTGTCCGAATACATTCGACTTAATGAGAGACTTCATATACATTTTATTCCCTATTTCAAAGGACTTGTGTTTTAAATTTTTTGCATGCTTGTTGTACGTTGGTAATCGAAATAATTTTGAGAGAACAATGAAATAAATGAAAATATAATTGAATAAAATTTGAGGAAACATAAATAAAATAAAGTAAAACCCTAAGAATATTTTTGTTTTCTAAGTACTAATCATGAAATTCAGCACAAAATAGAATTTAATTTAGTAGAACAGAGTTTATATTAATCTATTCTTCCATATAACTATTTGTATTGTAGTTATAAAATAAAATGAAATTGGTAGTTTAAGAAAAGAAATAAAAATATCAATTTTTTAAACTGTGTATACGTGAATACAAATTGCATTTACATCAATTTTACCGAGTACATTTTTTGCCGATTAAAATTTTGAAAGAGGAATATTATAAAATGTAAAATTGAAAAATAAATGTCACCATTTTGTTCCCGTCCATTTAGATAAGCTTAAGAAAATGTATAAATACAAAGCGTTTGTAAATAATAAGTACTTAAAGTACTTTTTACATTCTTTCTCTGTAATGACGCATAAAATCCGTATCTTAAACGACTGCTGTAAAAGAATAAAAAGAACAATGAACCATAATAGGTTTTTAAATAAAAATAAATACTATGCGTTGATGTTCCTTTAAAAAGAGATTAAAGAACATTAAGCTAATGACACACATTTGCATTTTTTTTTCTTTAAATAGAATTTAATATACATTTTAAAATGATTCAAAAAAGTAGAATATAAAAAAAAAATATGTTAAGCCTAATTGCACGAAATGAACTTTTATGATTTTTTTTAAACATATGTATTTGTAAATGTTCTTGTTAACGTAAAAATTATTGATATTATTATTAATTTTATTATTATTTTCTAAGAATTTCGAAAAATAGGTTGTTAATAATTTTTGTGTTAAACAAATTGCCATACTTTGTGAATATGAAATTCAAATAAATGTGCTTAACTTTTAAAACTCATTTGCTGAAAAAATCCTTTTTATTCTACTTTATTTTTTAAACTTAGTAAGAGAAATATTTCTATCTATTTTAGTAGCATTTGATAGAAGAAAAAAAAAAAAAAAAAGCAAAAAGTAGGAGAATTTGTCCTTAACTCGACATATATTAAATTTCTATATGCGTATTTACTGTATGATGAGAATAAATATGTTTTTTTATACATGAAGTACTAAAAATAAATTTTAACAAATCTAGAATCAGGATAAAATAAGCAATATACACTACCTTTCCAAAATAACCGGGCACTTTCGATTTCAGACTTTTTAAAAATATTTCAAAAAGTACCGCAGAAGTCATCTTAAAATTTCAGGAGTACGAAGAACATGTTATACTTCATATATTTCAGTGAAAGTTTTTCCCCGAAATTAAAAGGGGTGTAATGTTGATAAATCATACCCAGATCCACTATCGTTAGGCCGTGACGAACTGCTTAAAATGCTGAAAGAAAATTACTTTGCAGGTAAAGTAAAAGAAAGCAATCACTTGAACAGGTCTTTTATTAATAGCATTATGGTAAAATTCATTTTCATAAATCTATTACATCTTGTTAATTACTGACAAAAATAACAAATTCCATACGGTAACTGGGACGGGAGGAGAGGAGGAAGGTCGTAGAAATTACTTCCTTTTCAAACCAAGATTATTTGAGGCCTGTGCCAGTCTCAGAGTAAAAAGTTCAACCCGAAAAAGTTGGCATCGTTAAAATTCAGCCAAAAGAATGCCAAGCTATTTATTTGTCTTTACAATATATTTTAATACAAAACTTTTGAATATAAAATGTCGTTACGAAAATCAGATCGACTTGGCAATTAAAAATCTGCGCCAGGTGTCAATCATACAACGTGCAAAAACAGACGGTTTTCAGTGGCGCCTTACAGGCGGGGAATATCCATTAGAAATCTATTTTTAGAACTATTATGATCTGCTCAAAAGTAATAATAGCTTTTAATGTAAACACAAGCATAATAAATGTGAACTGAAATGACTATTTTTTATTTTATTAATAGCTACATATGCTAGAAATACGCTGGTAACAACTTTTGAATTACATTCTCAAAATAAATAATTATAGCTAAAATGATTTAATTCTTTCGGGGAAGAAGTATAAACAAAATTACTTTTCAAAAACCCCGATATAAAAATTGCTTTATTTTATTCAGAGAGCAATGTGCTTGTAACTATTAAAGGACAAAGAAACGCTATTAAATGAAACATTTTTTATTTGTAACGAAAACGGGAAATTCTACATAATTAATTAATTGAATTACATAAATTTAAAAAGATTTTTGTATTACCTATATTAATCCCTCTTTTTGTTGAATTTGAATAAATAAATAAACTTTTAAAGAACATATGTGTGAACACTCACACATATATCTCCCCTTCGACTGGCAAAAAAAAAAGAAAAAAAAACTCTTCCTCGCCACCTGTATAGAATTGCATATACAAAACAATAACATGTGCAAAAAAGAATAACATTCAAAAACACTTACCACTTACACTTACCAACACTTACCAACACTTACCAAACACTTACCACTTAAAAATGATATTACATTACAAGTAAAAGATTATATGAATGCTTAAAAGAGTGAACAAACAAAAGATATGTAAAACATAAACACTAATTCAAAAAAAAAAAAAAAAAAAAAAAAAATACACATATTTCAAAACCACTTGTGCAACCAAAAGTTTAAAAAAAAAAGGTCATGACATAACAAAAAAATAACTTGACATCATAAATGCGCAAAAATGTGGCTTCTAGAATATAATATAAAATGCAGTACTATACAGTCAATTGTCCCTTTTATATGCCACAAAAACTTTCAGCTGAAATATTTTTCGATGTAAGAGTCTCTTTTATGTCATAATCAGCATTATCTATTTGTATCAACATATACAGTTTTTTTTTTTGAAAAAAAAAAAAAAAAAAAAAAAAAAATGCTGAAATTCCAGTCACTAACGTTAGATTCATATATTCAAAAATATTAAATTTTTATATTAATATGCATAGTGAATCAGAGAAAAAATATATATTACATATATTCATATATATATATATATATATATATATATATATATATATTGTTGTAATGAACAAAGGTTCTAGCATATATTATTGTAATATTTATTTGTCTAACACATTGGTTACACACATTGTTAGAACACATTGGTAACGTTAAACAAAATTATGTACAAAAAAATAAAGAAACAGAAAAGTTTTCGTGTATATCAAACAGGAAAGATTTTAAAAAGGACGCCATTGGCAGTCAAAAAAAAAAAAATCTTCCCTTAATCCTTACAAAAATGTAAGTGTAATGATGTTAACTTAAGGCTAACATCCTAGCGGGACAGGGCGTGGCCTCCGTCCCCCAGCAGAGTCCACAGACTCCTGTAGGGACACCTCACCAAACCGAAAAATCAAGTGTCATAAATGTTGAAAAATAAATGTCAACAAAATTATAGATTCTCATCATATATCCAATGTTGCTCTCCTGGGAGAAAATTTTTGAACGAGACAACATATAGTATATAGGATAGGGTAATAAATAAGTAAAAAGAAAACAAATTGACAAAAATTTTGAGTGACCAGAGGGAATGCCAAAATAAGGGGAAAATTTAGACTGCAGATTGAACAAACCAAACACATGTTGTACACCAAAATATCAATTGCCAACTTATAAAATTTAGTTGTATGTATATTATTATTACTATTATCATTAACAATAAATATCCTATGTATTTAATATCCATTCCATTGAATTATTTCCATTAAATATATTTCAAATATCTAAGATTTGTTTAACATTAACCCAACAAAAATAGATAGTAAACTTTAAATAAAAAAATTATAACACCTTGATTAATAATTTAGAAATTCAAAATATGATTTACAAGGATTTATACTATTATTAGAATCATATATATATATATATATATATATATATATATTTAGGCATATCTTATTTATAAATATTATATATAATATTTAACAATACTGCAATGCAAGAAATAGTCTTTACATCAAAAAGAAAAAGGAAAACAGTGGAGCAGCCACATAAAAAAATAAAGACGAGTTCCTGCACAGCAAACAAATACATTCCATGGCGCCATTTGAAAATGCATTTGTGATGTAAAATATATTCATCAAACTTTTTGAGGAAAAAAAATAAACAAATTGCGATTTCCTAAATTATAAGAATGGGTAGAATTATTGCTAACGTTATGTGTTACATTGGAGTTGGGCTCAGTAAACAAATAGTTACGTCGAGGAGAAGCAATAAGGAGTCTATCAATATGGACTCTGAAAGCTTTATTATCAGGTGCATGTAATCTCTTAATGGAAAAGGAAACGGGCGAGTGTTTTTGTACAACAATAAATGGGCCAGAATACTTGGGTTTAAATTTATCTATTGATTTCAAGTATACAACATCATGAACAGCAACAGGCCTCAGGTTTGCACGTTTTTGAAAATTTTGATATCTTTTGTCTTGATTTTCTTTAATGTTAGAATATGCTTTGTTATAGATGTTATCTAAGTCGTGTAATAATTTATATATGTCTATATTTTTATCTAAAAATGGTTGATTTATAAATTGGTCAAATGTATCAAATATTAAAGACAGTTTCTTACCAAAATGAAGTAGGTTAGGTGAAAACAATGTGGATGAATGTGTTGAACCATTATAAAGTGATTATGTATAGCTAATGAATTTTCAAAAGAATACCCCTCAGAAAGTAAAGTACTAATTGAGTACTTTATAGATTTATTTAACCTCTCGGAAATCGAGTTACTTTGGGGGTGAGCAACAGATGAATGTAGAATTTTTATGCCAAGTTTATCATTGAAAATATTATAAATAGTCGATGTAAATTGTGAGCCAAGATCTGATAATATTACTGACGGTCTACCAAATGTTGTAAAGTAATTAAATAAACATTTAACCATTTTTGATGTGGAAGTGTCTTTTAGTTCAAATAATTCAATGTGTCGAGAAAAATGGTCAATCACAGTCAAAACTGATTGTCTATCTATAAAAGGACCAACCAAATCGACACTAATAGTATGCCCTGGATGTGTTGGAGTATAGGTAGGTTTTAGAGGAGCTGGTGGTGTGTTATGATGTTTATTTTGCAGACATAAAGTACAGGAAGCAACAAAATTTAAAGTATCTGTGTACATACCCTTCCAATAATATATATTTGATAAAAATTCATATGTTTTTATCAAACCAAAGTGAGAAAGATGTGAAATAGTCAAAACTTTAGATTTTAAAGAATGCGGTACAACAATGAGATATGAAAAAGTATTATTATGCAGATTTTGTTTCTTGTACATTAAAACTTTAGAATCCGGATGAATAAAAAAATTATCATTATTTTTTGAAAAACCCTTTCTTAAAATTTTTTTGTAAATAATTGACAATTTTGGATCATTCTTTTGCTCAGATACAAATGTATTGTTTGAAATTTCCAAAAGGGGATCTTTATTGTGAGTATTACCAGAAACTAGAAATTTACTGAATTGACTTTGTTGCACAGACTGAGTAGAAGTGGAAATTTGATTAATTGAATGTGTGTCATCTTGTACAATAGAAAGAGGTTGAGAACTGAATATTAATTCTGGATTTGTTTTTAAACTCTGTTGATTATTTGAGAAATCTGATCTTGATAAATAATCCGCTAAAACATTTGTAGGGCCAGGAATATGTTCAAATTCAAATGAGTATTCAGACAATTCTAACAGCCATTTAGTAGTTAAATCAGCAGGACTATTTGTTTTTCTATATGTTTTTAATGGAGCACTATCAGACAAAATGATAAACTTTCTATTGTATAAGTAATATTTGAAAGCTATTACAGATTTATAAATGGCCATTAATTCAAGTTTGATAGCCGGATATCTTTTTTCAGAAGGTTTAAGTGATTTAGAGAAAAAGGCGACAGGTAATAATTGATTGTCATACTTCTGCATTAAAACTCCTGCAATAGAGATAGAGATATTTGACGCATCAGTGTTCAGAAAAAAGGTTTTGCTCTAATCAGGTAATCTCACCATAGGTGGGTTTAAAAATATATCTTGAATTTTTTTAAAAATATCCTGATGATGTTTATTCCAAACAAATTTTGTCTTTGGTTTAGTTAATTCAATAAGTGGTTGAGTTAATTTAGAAAAATTATGAATAATAGACTTATAAAAGGTTACAACTCCTATAAAGCGTTTTAATTGTCTTTTTGTTGTAGGTGTAGGGAAAGAGTTTATTTTAATGATATTTGACTCAATTGGAGAAATTGAATTATTCTCTATGTGAAATCCCAAATAATTTACAGCACTCTTATGAAATGTACATTTTCTAGGAGCTAACGTTAAATTATATTTAATTAATATCTTTAGAATTCTTTCAAGTTTAACACATGTCTCTTCAAAACTATTTGCACCAAATATTAAATCGTCCTGATACGCGTAAATTCCATCTATGTTAATTTCATCGATCAAAGAATCCATAAGTGCTTGGTACTGAGAAGCCGCGTTTTTAAGACTAAAACAGAGTTTTTTAAATTTGAAACTGCCAAACATTGAAGTGAAAGTAATTTTATCCTGTAAATGTTCAGGTAAATCAATTTGATGATATGCCTGTTGGAAGTCAAGACAAGTGAAAAATTTATACGCGGATAAATCAGCGATTATATTTTGAATTTTAAGTAGTGGATAAGAAGAACCTTGAATTATAGAATTTAACATTCTTAAATCTAACGCGAGTCGAATTTCTGTTTACCAGATCCATCTTGTTTTATAGCCAAATGTATTGAGCTACTTACAGAAACCTTAAGCATATATCGTGTAAACGCAAAATGTTGTACGCAGTAGAAGAAAGTGCTATTCAGTTTCTCTCGATAAAAAGCTGAACTATAAGGGGTTTTACTCACATTTTTATCTTGATTCAATGAATGGTAATACAGTTTACGATAATTGTAAATAAATATTAAGAAAAACCCCTGATCATTTTCTTATTTTGGGGAACAGTTGAAATTCAGTCCATTCTATCACGTACAAATTTTCGAGTTTACACGATACTTGTTTGGGTTTTTTATATAAGTAGCTCAATACATTTGGTTATTAAATTATGCAAAGAAAATTTCGCTAAATCTTGCGTATGCCCAGTTAAAAATTATTCTAGATATTTAATATTTTTTTCATTTGGATTGCAATATGCTGTGTCTAATATTGTATGTCAAATTTCCTGAAAATGGCTTTGTACAGTGTTTAATACCTTGCGTGTTATAGCTATAAATGTGACATTTTTTTTTTTTTTTTTTTTTGCAATTTTTTAAAGAAACCGTTATATCTTCGAGATTACATGCGGTAGAAGCATGAAAATTTATGCACATAATAAGAATTAGCGCCATAAACCACATGCCGCAGCCAGATCGCATTTCAAGTATTACTTTTTACAGGGTAATGACAAACACTTTCATTATTCTTTAATTTTTTTTCTGTACTCCTTTTCACTTTCGGGGCAAAAGTTTCATTGAAATGTATGAGGTATAACATGTTCTTACCACTCCCTTAGTTTCAAGATGGTTTGTCAAGTACTTTTGGAGATATTTAAAAAAAGTCTGAAATCGAAAGTATCCGGTCATTTATGGAAAGGTGGTGTATATATTGGTTATTTACCTAAATCTAATATATATATATATATATATATATATATATATTATAGCATTATTAGAAAAAAAGAATAACATTTTAATATACACACTACACAGTGATATAACAAAATGAATTTATACAGATTAACACAAAAGTTTACATTTAATAAAAATTATTAACATGATCCTTAAACTATATATTAATATTTTGCAAAATCTTTATAATATTTATGAATTTATTTAATGATCCTGTTTAATTATAACGCAATATGTATTTTTGAAAACGAATTTTAGTTATTGTTTACTATAAGGATTTAGAATGGTTTTAAATTTATAATGTAATCTAGATTTCATGCTTCATTTATTTCATTATATCGGGGATAATCTTAGGTCAAAACAACTGACACTGTAAAAGATTACGCTCATTTTTAGAGCAGAATGCGCTGACAAAAATGGTGCCAGTACATTCTGCTGTTAAATAAAGTAGTAAATTTACAGCGGAAATATATGTAAAAGGAGTCTCCTTTACAAGTGTTTCTTCTGTAAATTATTCTATTTGACAAAAGAATGTGCTGACACCCATTTTTGCAAGCATATTTTGCTGTAAAATGTAGTGTAATATTTTACAGTGTAGTTATCTATAGTTTTTAGTATAAGAGATATTAGTACTGCATTCGTGTTTTCTTTTTTTTTTTTTTTTTTTAATGAAACACATATAATGCATGTATAGTTGCTTTATAGGTGCATGATCTCCTTTTTTTTTCAATTACTGTTCACCATGCGCAAACATTTTCTGTGGCTACACGTTTACTTATTGACATTTTTATAACTACCACACAGCTTACTAAAATTTAAATGTTTTAAATATTTTTGCATGTACAGATGAGATATTTTTGCCTAGAACCGTAATTGAATTTTATCTAAACTCTAATAGAATTTAATTTGTATAAATATCTTGTAAAGCAAACATCTTAACTTTAAACAGCCTAATGCTAATCTCTATAAATATAAATGGCTAAGAGATTTCCAAGTCTGTTTGTCTGTGTGTTGACGCAAGTTGCCACCAGCTTTTCATGCTTTAGTTAATTAAAAAAAATCTAACTGTTCCATCGACATGTTAATTAAATCGACGGATTCAGAAAAAGTGCCCCTTTCATTTCGTATCTTATTTGTAACGGAATTTCGACTAGATTTTTTAAAATTAATTAAAATATGAAAATAGTAAACTGGTAAAAGCTTTAAAAATGGACATTTAAATTTTTAATTGTTGCCAAAAAAAAAAAAAATACTTTTTCGCCAAGGACTCCACTTTCGTGAAACACACTTTAAGCCAAGTAGCGCATAAAAAATATAAATAAATTATAAAATATTGAAAAACAGAAAAGAAAGGAAAGGAAAACGAAAAGAAAACAAAGAAACAAATAATAATAATAACATAAATTATGTGGTTTTGTCTAAAGTGATGATACAAATTCAAAAGTAGCCAAAGGGAGCTACATTAAAGCATCCGCCTTAATGTACCATGATCAGGTTTACATATTTCATTATTTCATTATTTATTTTTCTACATACCAACTACTAATAACTAACTCATCTACTATTATAACTACAAAAATTAATTGTCTCATGCGATAGACGTAGCCAATCATAGCACATTGTAATATTATATTTGGTGTAAAATTGTTGTCATTTTATGGTTGATCGAATAAATCAAATGAATACAGAAAATAACACATGTACACCACGTATAGTGTTGTTGATATGTAACTGGGATTCAAATATAAAATGGCTGCTTCAAATTTTTCGATACGGTCCTTTTCGAAACTGTCATTTGATAAGCACCCAAATGGTAGCCCACTGGTAAGCTATTGTCACAGGCAATAGGGACAGACACCGGAGAGTCTGGGAATGAGTGGGTTGCAGCCGAAGGCATCGGGGAATCGAAGCGGTCTTTAAAGCAATTTTATGATTTCTTTAAATTTTATTTTTGTTTGTAAAGCGATACAGAAAAGAGTTTCCGTAAATATAGAGACTAGAGAAGCGAGAAAAGCCTTCGTTGATTCACTACCTTCATTGATTTCATGAATTAAAAAATGGTTTCGTTAAAAAACTTTGATCTATTGGCACGCAGGCAGTATCAGGCCGAGTTCTGTACATTTCGAGTTTGATTTTGAAATTTTTCCCGCATTCGGAATTCGGTTCGTACCCGGACCGGGGATTTGCTAGTCTAATAATAATAGACAATATATGAAGTTTAGAAAAATCACTTTAAGCTATTATCTCCAAAGCATATTTATCGTTGTAACAAATAGAGAAAATACCCCCCCCCCTTTTTTTTTAGGATGAATTAACTAAGAAATATCAATTCTTTTTTCACAAAAAACTACTAGCCTATCAGCCGTTTTTATAGTGCGTACAAGGAACTGCTCGCAACCAGAGTGTCAGGTTATTTCTGAGAATTTCGGATAAATTTAATTATAAAATCTTTTATTATATCAGCGGACGAAGATTTTTTTTAACATAACAGTAATTTCAAGGAAGAGTAACCTGTTCTAATTTGGGTGTCTTTATTTACAATAATTAGAGCTACGTCTGATTATTTGAACACACAAACGGTAACGACATGACACCTTCAAATAGTCTCAAAATCTATATTTAAGACCGAAGGTAGTGCCAAAGGTATTTATATTATGAAATGTAATATAACTATTAACGATTAAAGTGAATTATTAAAGTCAATTCTTGAATGGATAGATATAGTAATAAGGCAGAGTGAGCATTGCGAAGCAAAACATGATTCCACTTCACTGGAAGACAGACGCCCACTAGAGTGGTAAGAAGTGCAATGATGCTCTCTTCAGTAGTAGTTTTTGAAATATACACATATATATTTGCAGACAAAATTCACGAATGATTTTTGTTACTACAGAAGGAGGATATACTTTTAAATTCATTTCTTTTAAACGACGATGATATTTAGAGAATTTTATCTAGTATTTCTGTCTGGCAAAAATTTTAATTTCATCTTCTTCGTCTTTCAATCATTCTTATATTATTATATATTAAATTATTATTGAATTTCAAAATTTTAATTTCATATCATTTATTTAAATTTTATATTTATATTTCACATAATATTATATTTTATATCTTTAAATTAGCAGTATTTATCCGCTTCCCTATTCACTATATATAGTAAATGAACTTTCAAAATTTTATATTTATTATTACTATAAAATCCCAAAATATATACTACTACTAATAATAATAATTGATCATTTCATTTCAAGATTTTTTTCAGAAAACTAAGGATCGACGTAATCACTGTTTGAATATTGTTATTTTTAAAAAGCAATGTCCGTATTATTCAATCGACAATAATTAATGCTAACGATTACTAATTTGGCTAGTTTTTTTTTTTTTTTTTTTTTTTTTTTTACTTTTCGAACACTATAGTGAGAAAAGTACTGTAATCATGTCAAAAATCCGAATTTGAGATTTTGATGTTTCTATACGTTTGGAGGTTCCCCGAGTCCGTTTCCACAATTTTTACGATGATGTATGTATGTGTGTGTATGTCTGTGAGTGAACACAATAGCGACTAAATGCTTTGTTCGAATAAACTGAAAGTTGGTACGTATATTGTAAGTCATCATAGTACGAATCCTATGGATTTTGGTGAATCTAGCACTTATAGTTTTTTTACAGGGACACCAGGAAAAGTTCTTTATCATTATGGCCTATGGGGCAAAATTTTTAAAAGTGCGATAACATCTAAACGCTTTATTAATCTGAGCAAAAAATTTATACGCATGTTATAGGTCACATTTGCACCAACTGTATTTTGGTGAATTTAGCATTTACAGTTTTTTTACAGGGACACAAAGAAAAATTCTTCATCATTATCGCCTATGGGACCAAATTTTTAAAAGTGCGATAGCATCTAAACGCTTTATTCGATTGAGCTGAAAATTTATATGAATATTATAAATCACTGTTGTACTAACTATAAGTATTTTGGTGAATCTAGCATTTATAGGTTTTTACAGGGGCACGACAAAAAAATTCTTTATCATTATGATCTTATGGGCTCAAAGTTCAGTAGCGTTAAAAAAAATCGTGTAATATATGGAGAAAAATACTCACTCTATTATGTTTTTCTCTCTTTTCTTTGTTTGACAACTCCTCTTTCTTTACTTTATCTAAAAAACTGTCAATTACTCAATGTTCGGAAAGTCGAGTGGAGACACTCCAGATTTTTTTATTATTAAAAAACAGTAGTATTTAAAAACTCCTGAGCATCTAATTATAAAAAAAATATACTTCACATAAACTAGTGAAATATTTCAGAATAACAATTATATGTGGAATATAACTTAGTTATGGAAAGTTATTTCACATTATTTAGCAAAATAGTTCGAACAATTAAATGTGTCATACGATTTCGATAGTTCAAAAAATTATAAAAATTGTCTATGAGTGGGTTTAACATCGCAATATACAGTGAGTAATTGGTGACGGTTAGAAATTGATCCCTAAAGTGTAACCCAGAGATGTGCCATCAGAATTTTGAACCACTGTAGAAGTGATGACTTCTTCGCCTTGGTAATCCTCAGAGGTGTGAGCTTCGGAATATGGAGGATATTGCAGCTACGAGGGATTTCGCGCGCATCAGCCACTAATGACGTAAATAACGATGGTTGTCCTTATCGAGTATCAAACCCACAATCTTCCAATTACGAGTTCAGCGCTCTACAAACCAGCTACCAAGACCCCAAAATTCTGTATGATTTTATTCTATTCCTTAAAATAGGAATTTTAAATACTCAAGAATGGTTGATGCTAAAAATTTCTTTCGGAATCAAAGATTTCTGGTCGAGAACATGGGTATGCTACTCCTGTAAAAATTACTATATATATGAATGAATATTCATTAACTTACATATGAACAACTATGACAACATTAAAATTTAAAGACGCTGATTACAATACCTTTTTTTACATTTTAACTGTAATTTTGGTCAATCTATCGTATATTTATATTATAGTTAGTAACATAATGTTGTTGCACTTGGTAATGCTGGTAATTAGCGGAGAAATGCTTTATGTTCAATTTTATGTAAAAATACTTTTGTATAGTATAGCTCGTTCCTGCACTGTAAAAAAATAAAATAAAATAAAAAATAAATAAATTGCTTTTACAGCAAATATGCTGTTACCCATATTGCTAGCACATTCTTTTGTTAAATGTGGCAATTTACAGCGGAAACATGTGTAAAGAGAGACTCTTTTACTGTTGTTTCTGCTGTAAATTACTTCTTTCTAACTTTCACATACAGATATTTATTAGATGTGAGTTTTTTATTTTACTTTATTTTAATTTATGTTTTCATTTTGTCTCATGAAATAAATTTGTGTTGTGTACGGATATTTTCTGAAATATTATTTTACGGAAAAATTAACGCCTTTTTTCATAATATACGAATTTTTCCTGGCAACTATGCTGCCCGAAATTTTCTGTAGTATAACAGGATTTATTTTTTTTTCTAAAAAGTCTATGAAGAAAAAATATATTGAAATATAATGAAATTTTTGCCCTTTATTAAGAATACTATTGTAAAGTTACTATTAATTTTTCTCAGCAAATAAGCAGGAAAGAAAAAAAAAACTCGCTAAAACATAAACATTTATTTTTATTAACTGTCGATAAAGATTTGTTATTGCTAGAAACTTTATTTAATTACCTATCAGTAATGATGAAGCTCCTATGGAATGCATAGTCAGAAAAAATAAATCATTAAGGAGACCTGAAAATCCCCGTATTTTTCATTTTAATGATGGTTTTTACATCGAAACCTCATAAGCTGAACTAAGATTCATGTACCATTTACAAAACTATGATTCATTCCAATTTTCTGCATTATAACTAGATTTATTTTTTATAGAGTAGCGCCAATTAAAGGTTGTATACACATTAAAATGTACTAAAAAAATTTTTTTGTGAAATTTTTTTTGTGAATTTTTTTTTTATCTAAAAGACTTTGTATGAAGTATAAGAAACTGTTATAACACACTGTAAAATAAATGGATGTAAATACAGCAAAAAAAAAAAAAAAAAAAAAAAGGCGTAAATGTATTTTTTAGTCCCCCAATCTCTCAAATTACAGGATTCTGCTATGTTGTAATTTGTGGCGCTATCTACTGTATTGATCAACGAATATAATAAATTATATTTTATGTCTTGAACTTTTTATTTAAGTTTGTGTTTTTAAAGAATAGTGGAGATTTTTAATAAACAGAAAATGAAAATGTCAAAGTTAAAAGTTACTTTTTGACACTTTCTAACAAGGCCGAAAAGTGTTAATTACTTTAGTTTGTCTGTTCGTCTGTCCGCGCTCTAACTCCCGTAAATAATCATGGAATTTCTTGAAACTTATATATGATATTCAAGTTCACTATCTGATGATCCCTATTGAAAATAAAGTAAATACCTCTACTGGCTTATATACAGGGACACCCGAAAGTATTCGTAAGCATTTTGTTCCATGAGATGTATTTCTATAAACCATATTGTAATACTTTTACTTTGCACAAACCTTAAGTTGAATCTTAATCGTACAGTTGAAAAGTGTTAATAATCAATGCGTACCGAATGATTTTTAATTCTTGTTAAATTAGTGAATATTTTCTTTTCTTCACTGACATAAAACTTTGAGAGCATTGATATATTTTATTATTATTTAAAACAAAATAATGTAAAGAAATAATTTAAGATGCATTTATAAAACATAAAACTAAATTATAATGCGGCTATTTATTTCGTGAGTACATTAAAATCTATAAATATGCTTTATTATAATCATTAAAAAGAACAACGAAAAATTATGCGGTACGCACTGATTATTAACACTTTCCAACTGCACGTACTTTTTGTACCGTATAACTTTCAGTATTCTTTGCCTCCGTTATCAGACAACGGACAGACAGAAGAACCAAAAGGCATAAAAATAGATTAATTCTATTTATAGTCACTCTTAAACATTGTTAGAAAGCGTTAAAAATGCTTAAAGCAAAAGAAAATGCACCAATGAGATTCGAATTGCAGCCCTTAATGTATCTGAATATTTTAGTGAAGCCCTGTAAATCTGAACGTTAACCATATCATATTCTATACAAAACATTATTTTAGCATATTAACAATAAACGTCAATTTTTTCTTATGATTTTTATAGTAGAAAGATATTTAAATGGAATTTATAAAAGTTATCTCTCCTAAAACGCAATCAATGGATTTCTGGGGGTATCCCTGTACACAAAACAGTTGTACAGAATCTATCAATGCTATTTTAAATAGGAAACATTACATAGTGAACTTTAATAACACATATCAATTTTTAAAAATTCTGAAAATATTTAAGGACACTGGGGGCGAGCAAGCGGACAGATAGAAGGATGGACGGTCAGACAGACAAATACACAAATTAAAATCATATTCACTGTTAGGAAGTGTTAAAAACGTTTAATATAAACGAAAATGCAATTCAAGCTAATTTCTAATAATAGTCCTTAATGACACTGAATATTTTATGTGGCCCTGTAAATCTAATGCTAATCATACTACTTTTTATAGAAAGCATTCATTTGTGCACATGAATAACATATTTGAATTTCATAAATATTTAGATAAGGTATGAAAATATGGTTTATAGAAATAGTTCTTATAGAACACAATGCTTTGGAATACTTTCGGGTGTCCCTGTACCCATATCAGTAGAAGTATTCACTCCATTTTCAATAGGGAACATTTGATAGTGAACTTGAATAATATATATTAGTTTCAAGAAATTCTATGAATATGCACGGGAGTTAGAGAGCGGACAGTTAGACAGACAAACCGTTAACATTTTTCAACCTTGTTGGAAAGCGTTAATTAACATAATTTAATTTAAAAAAACATTTAATCTATGTACTTTATTAAAGTAAAATTTGAAAGTAGAATGTTTTATAAATCTAAATAATTGATCCACATAATGTTTTTTCAACTAATAATCACCCAAGAAATTCTATTCTACAGGTTTGGTGTAAAATGTAATTATTTTTCAAAACATTAACTCGTGTAGAATTTAATTTTAAACATTGTTGAAATTTCTGCTTATCGCTATAGTTCATTTCCAGTATCTTTCATGATTTTGAAGTAATTGTGACAAATTTCAATTGGCTCGATTTACTTCTATAACAACATTTTGTAGATAAATTAAAAAATCGTAAATAATAAAATCCATCTTACTTGTAAATGATAAATAACGTACAACGACCAGTCTGCACTTTATATTCACATTTCATATGTGACATTTTATATTTTAATTTATCTTCAATATTAAAAGTGGAATGATTGGTGTAATATGGTTTAGCTCGCCCCAGAACCTTCCTCAATGGATCTCAAACTTGAGACATCTTAATCAATTATCTAAGGTTCTGTTATAAAATTAAAATAAATAATCTGGTATGTTACTCACACGCCTTTCTCTTATCCTGAAATTTAATACTATAAATACAGGTTGGAGATTAAGAAATAACATAACGAGTACTGTTATGTAAACCTATGTTAAACAATTTAAACTATGCTTCGGAAGTGTTTTATATGATAATTAGATCTGTGTGAGGGGGATTACCGCCCCCTTAACCCCCCCCCGCTTCATTTGCACCCACATTTATATAGAATTTAATTCTGTTATTAAAATTGAAAGTTTACTTAGGACTTATCAATCAACTTACCAATTCATTGAAACTTATCAATCTTGATCAACTTTTTCCAGCAAAAAACTTATATTAATTATTCGTTTTTAAGTTATTCTAAGAGTAGTATAATACTAAATATACAAAAAAAAGTTGAATTCGTTTTCAATATTTCATTTATTTATTTATTTTTTGTTAAAAATAAAAAAAAATCGATAACTTTATTTTAAATAATCGAGCTTTTTTGAAAGGTGAGCTCTTTTGAAAGACACCCATCATGAAAATTTACTCCCCTCGAGGAGCACTTTCCCCCCAGGGGGGCGAGTCGAGGCCCCTACATGCACAATTTTTTTTTTCCAGTTGACTATCTCTATTACATAAAATATGTATTCGTTTCATTTTGTTTAGTGCAGTCTATAAATGTTAAACTCTATTTACCTGCAATTTCCCCCATAGACGTAATGTATTTGAATACTTTTGTGTGTCCCTGTACACGAACCTTATGCTTCATCTCAACGAAAAGCTTAGTTTAGCATCCCTATATGATACACATTTAGAATACCGAGTTTGGAATTTCTGCTACTATTTGTTTTTGAGATATGTGCTGGTAACAGACGCACAGACAGGCAGACAGACAGACACACACACAGACCATTCGCTAAAAACATGATTTTCGCATTCAGGGGACCTCAGAACATGTAAATATAGCAAAAACCCACTTTCGAAAATTTGACCCTAAAACAATACTTTCTCTACCGTAAGGGTAAGAGAAAGTAGAAAGCGATCATTTACAGAAAAGTTGGAAAAAAAAAATATATATATATATATATATATAGACTAGCAGGCTTTGCCCGCTTCGCTGGACATTAAACGTAAATGAGTTGTCAAAATCCTATATCTTTACTATTAACCTAAGTTCTCGCTGTGATTGGTAGAGGTTTTCTCGCTCGCAACGTGAGGAGTCTGGGTCCCCACTGCCTTCGGCAGCAACTTACCCACTTCTTATTTCCCCTTCCTCAGCGGGTGAATTCGAAGTTTTGCAAAATCCCACTAATGTACATAATGTGTACTCTTAATCAATATCCATGCACCAAAATTCGCCATTCTAAGATAATTCAAAGCGAATTCAAACGGAAAAACATGTTTTTACACATGTTTATTGCCCTTCGACTTCGAGAAGGGAGGGGGGGGGGATTTCGAATTTCGTGAAATCCAGTTACAATAAGTGCCGGATGCATACAAACAATTTACGCACCAAATTTCGTGACCACAGAAGTCTTTAATAGAAAATATTATAAATAAATACAAAAAGCACAGCTTTAGTATGGGACACATTTGGCGACTTTAAATATTTTAAGCCATTTTTGCGATCAACTGAATAGGCTATCTCAATTGTGCAATGAAAGATCTTGGCGAGAAACGTCCGAGCTACTTCGGTGCCGAATTTCAAATTTTGCCAAAGGGATCCGATACTAAAGCTGTTCCATACACAAAATAAATAAATAAATAAAATAAAGTAAAATAATAAAATAAAATAGAAACTCTTTTCTCATATTTACAAAATAAAAATAAAAAATCTTAATAAAATTTAAATTATAATCATTTACAATTAAGGGGAGAACATAAAAGAATCTCATAAGGTACATAATAACAACAAAAATTTTTGTTTTACTGCAGGAAAGAAAAGTACTGCTTAGTTAAATAAAAATATTACACTGATACCAAATATCTCTATGAAAATATTTATCCACATACAAATTCCTGATTAAAAAAAAAAAAAAATCGCCAACTTTTGTAGGTCAACTATTTACTTTTCTCTCTAATTTTTATTGTTATTCACGTGAAATTAAAAATATTTCATTTTATTTCTGGAAAATAAAAAAATATATAAATGCGTATATATAAATATAAAACCTTCTTCCGAATTTGGGTTGAAAACGGAAAAAGGGTAAAATAAATTAGAAATATCAGACCTATATTTATAAATTTGATACCAAATGAAAGGGGCGATTTTTCTGAATCCAGGGGTGCAAACAGTTTTTCGATGCGACAGTCAGATTTTTAAAAAATAACTAAAGTATGAAATTTAAGTGGCAACGGGAAAACGGAATATGGGAAAAATAAATTAGAAATATCAGACCTATCGTTACAAATTTAGTACCAAATGAAAGGGGTGATTTTCCTGAATCCTGGGGTGTAAACAGTTTTTCGATACGAAAATTAGATTTTTTTAAATTAACTAAAGTATGGAATTTAGATAGCAACAGTTCATTTCAATCTTTTCATAATTTGTAGTGCGAATCACGTGAATAAAAAAGTCTAACTTAAAAATTTATTTTTTCATTCAAAGCGTTTTAGTGAAAAAATATTTATGGCGCATGCGCAGGCGTTATTTACCCTCAATTTAAACACTAATCATAATTTTGAAAATTTCAATAGATATAATTTTAAGTTGGGTGAAGACCTAAGTTTCTGCCAAGCGCCGTTGAATTCCGTCCAGCCGTTCTCAAGTGATGCCCGGACAAAAAAAGCGACATACGGACACGATGATACACGCACGCACACACACACACACACACACAGGCAAAATTTTCTGAAGTCATTTTCAGCTTTCATGGGGTGTGAAACGTGAAGATATCGCAAAACTTTTCGATTCTGACAAATTTACAGACAAAAGTCTGATTTTATTAATTTAGATGTTGAGAAATATATAACTAATCTCATTAGGAAAAAAATCATACAGTATGGTTAATATTATTTTTTTTATGAAATAAAAAATAGAACAGAAGATCACTGTACCCAATCGTTTTTGCACTTTTTTTTTTTTTTTTTTTTTTTTTTTTAATCTATATAAAATTCTTTTTGCATAGTAGGAAATCATTGTAAATTGAATCCGTGTCATTCTGTAAAAAAAAATAAAAAAAAATAAGAAAGAAATGTTTTGAATATCTACGTTTCTGCAAACGATATTTTGATTCTATTAAATGCAGTTTAAAAAGTCGTAAGCGTAAAATTCAATAGACGACTTCCCAAGCTGTTGCCAAATATGAAACAACAAAAGTTATACTTTTTGAAACTCTAGAAATGTCTGGTATTCGATTTTGAAAGTATATAAAATAAGCACATCGAATATGGAGAGAATAATACTAATATTTACAGTCTGTAAATTTTGAAATGTTTGCAATAGAAGCATTTATTCCGTTTCTTCTTCAGTGTATTGAAATGTTCTTATTCCGTTTCTTTTTCAATGAATTTTTTTTCTTTTTTTTTTCAGCCTTCTGATATTAAAAGATAATTTTTTTTCAAACTGTCATTTACAAAAGTTTATGACCACCCATAAAAAAATAAGATTTAATGGAATTCCACAAAAATAACATATATATTTTACAGATAAAAGAACAAAACAGACTGTACATGGTTATTTACTGTAAATAAAGTCGGTATTTAGTACGACCTCCTTTGTTTTTAATAACTTGTGTAATACTCCTTTTCATGCTATAAATAAGAGATTTGCAGTACGCTTTAGAAATGCCTATGCGCCAGACATGCTTTATTGCTTCAAAAAGTGCCGTAACAGTGGATGGTTGCTTTTCAGCGATTTTATTTTTCACAATACACCCCAGATTCTGTATTGGATTCAAATCTGATGTGTTACCTGGCCAGTTAAGCACTTTGATTTTCTGTGGCCTCAGATATTTCTTGACAATCTTCGCCCTGCGACACGGAGCCCCATCATGCATAAAAATTGAATATTTATGAACACGCATATGAAGCTTCAACTTCTCACGAAACAAATTAAGGTACGCATTTTGTTCATAGTGGTTCTAGGTGGTACAAAATACAGACAAGCAGTACCGGACACAGACATTAAACCACATGCCATTTGGCTTGGAGGATATTTCACAGTTTGAATCGTATATCTCTCATCATATATCTTTTTCCCCGTGGGTAGCGAACACTTGTAGCACGTGAAGAAAATTGCTGTACACTTGACTCATCCGAAAATAAGACCCTACTCCACTGTTATACTGTCCAGATCTGATATTGTCTTGCGAAAGTTAGTCGTTTCTTTTTCATACTTGGAGTACGTCGAGGTTTCCTTACATGTTTCTATGATGATAAACCAAAATCTTTGGCCAAACGTCTTGAAATAGTACTCAAACTGACGTTGGTGCCTTTTGCAGCTACGGAATGCGTAATCGTATTGCAGGATGTTTTTGGATCAAGTACGACCATCCTTCTTATCACACGCTCATCACGTGCACTCGTTTTCCTAGGGCGACCGCTTCTCTTAAGGTCCACAAATTTTCCCGAAATTTTAAATTTACTAATAGCTTGATGCATAACTGTCTTGCTCACATTTATCCTCGAACTTATTTGACGTTGAGAATATCCAATTTTATGCAGAGTTAATATTTCTGACCTTTTTGTAACAGTAAGCGAAGGTTTTTTTACCCATTACAATACTTACACAACAGTACTGTCTACGACAAAATCTAATAAACAACTGTCAATAAAAGTGCCGAGCACCTTTATTTATAGCAGAAGAATGCGTCTAATGCAATCAGAACATAATATGACGCAATAATCTGCGCAAATGATGCAATGCGATGAAATGCGGAAAATAGGCGCTGGTCTTAAACTTTTGCAAATGACTGTATTTTATAAAAGGGGTATTAAAAAAGCATTAATTTTTGTTTAATTTTTTACATGCGAAGAAAAAATCGACATACAGTAAAAATAATATAAATCAGTTAATCACGTCAAAATTAATTTTTTTCTTTCAAAAGCAGTGTTTAATTGACAATGTTTTAAGAATTATATATATATTTTTAAATAATAATAATAATAATAAAAATATGTTTACTTTAATTGAAATTACAAAAAAAAAATAATAATCGTTGTTTAGAAGAAAAATGGAATAATAAGTTTATAAACTTTACAGCTGTGTGAGGTAAGATCTTCGAAAATGCCTAAAAACTTTTCAAAATTCCTCCGTTAGTTTTTTTATATTTATTAAATTTTAAAAAAATATACTTTATTAGGGTCAGGATTGGTAACTGTGTATAAAAATAGTCTTTTTCAATTTTCAATTCATTTTTTTATGTAAAAAAAAAATGTAGAGAAACCTTGTCATTAATAAATATTTTATATATTACATTCCTGTAGTTTAGTACTATACTAGAATTCCAAAAAATTATAATTAATTAAATATTGTACTATGTTAGCACTTCAATATTGTTATACTACCTACATTACCACAGGTCATGGGGTAATGTAGGTTCAAAGCAAATATATTTATATATGTTTCTATTAGTTTCAAATAAAAATTACAAATATTTATACAAATGTTTTTATTAATTTCAAAATATGTTTCAACTACATTTAAAACATCATTTCTATCAAATGGATATCTACATCATCTTAGTATTTGTAAAGTTTCAAAAACGTTCTTCTTCAAACGTGTGATTGGATTTTCGACTTTTCTCCATACGTATTGGCTTTTACTCAATCGTTCTTAAATTTTTATATACATGGAATAGCAAATTCTTTAGATGCTGTATAAATTGATTTCTTCTTTTCTAATTCTGTTATTGCTAATTAACCCCTTACCTGCCGAGGAAAACTTAAGAGATTCGCTTTCCAGTGCCACAGTTCTCTCTCAACTTCGAAATAAGTAAATCCTTCGAAAATACTGTCAAAATCACCTTCAGGGTTACGTTATTGCATTGTCAAGCCGTATCAATAATTTCACTGACAACAGTACAATACAAAGGTTCGTACTTCGGAAAACCTTATACATACGCCCGGGGCAGTTAAAGGGTTAAATGATGCATTTGAATAAGTTTTTTATGCATGTTTAATGCATAGGCACATTATATCTATATATGTTGTTTGTTTTATATATAGGCATATTTAATAAAATAAGTATAACAGTATTGTTATTCAAAGAATAAATTTTTATTCCATTATAACATAAACAAATGATACGCTAATATTTATACTAATATTACCTTTATTTAAGAAAAATATTCATTTATACGTATGTTGATATATTTCTTAGTTAAGACTAAAATTTTACTCACTTACCCTATTTTATATAAAAGTATTAAAAATAATAATATTAACAATAATACTTTATCAATCTCACAAATCCAAAACAATCGAAAAATTAATAAAATTTGAAATGAAGGAGAAAAGTTTAACAGTCCTTGTAAAATGCGCTTTGAAATGAAAACTAACAAATGGCTCACGCTTTGAAGCAGTTGTTGCCATTCACAACTTTTCTTTCTTTCTGAAAATTAACTTTTATGCTAAAAATATTATTTTTTTTGTACCTGCATTGATTTTTCATAACTCTTGACAGTAAAAAAATAAAAATAAATAATACGATAAAGGAACGCTGAATGACTGGATGTTTATGGAATCACACCCTGTCGCTCAATTTGCCGACTCTTCGCGATTTTGAAATAGTCCTCAATGTTAGGATCGGAAACGTGGTTGCAAAAAAAAAAAAAAAAAAAAAAAAACAAGATAATTAAGTTTGAGTTTGAGTTGGTAATCTTTTTAATTTTAATCTTTTTAATATTTTATATTTATAAGTAAAACAGAATTTTAAAAATTCTTTTAAATATAGTTAGCAGCGGCGCTGGTAAAACTCGCTAGTTTTAATTTAAATATATAAAATAGTCTAACTTAAAAGAAAATAATAATAAAGTTAAATATTTTTGATTACTTTATTAAAAAAGATAAAGAAAGAAAAGAAAAGAAATAATCTGGTGTGTCACTCACATGTCTTCCTCTTACCCTGAAATTTAATACTATAAATACAGGTTGCAGATTAAGAGGTAAGATAACGAGTACTGTTATGTAAACCTGTGTTAAACAATTCAAATTAGGCTTCGGAAGAGTTTTATATGATAATTAGTTCTGTGTGAGGGGGGGGGGGGGCTACCGCCCCCCTCAACCCCCCTTTTATTAATGCACCTACATTTATATAGAATTTAATTCGGCTATTAAAAAGTAATTTATTGCCGAAACGTCAGTGCAGGCCCTCTGTTGAGACTCAAAACGGTTTTGGGTTCTGTTTGTGTGTTTGTCTGTCTGTCGCGTGATAGCGGCCGCAAAAACAACGCTATTGACTTGAAATTTGGCACACATGTTCATGAGCCCCACGAAATCAGCTGTATAGTTTTGGGTATGTATTCCATTTGTAGTTCCTATACAGGGACACACCAAAGTTTTTCTTATCATTACTGCCTATGGGAAGAATTTGTATGTACCGCGATAGCGACCCCAAAAATCACACAATTCACTGGAAATTTAGTACACATGCTCATGAGCTCAGCAGAAAGAACTGTATAGTGTTAGGTGTGTATTCAATTTGTCGTTCGTGTACAGGGACTCGCCAAAGTGTTTCTTATCATTACGGCCTATGGGAAGATTTTGTATGTATCGCGATAGCGACCCCAAAAATCACACTATTCACTGGAAATTTAGTACACATGCTCATGAGCTCAGCAGAAAGAACTGTATAGTGTTAGGTGTTTATTCCATTTGTCGTTCGTTTACAGGGACATGCCAAAGTGTTTCTTATCATTACGGCCTACGGGAAGAATTTGTATGTACCGCAATAGCGGCCGCAAAAATCCTTCAATTGATTTGCAAATTGGCGCACACGTACCAGCTTTGCATATAAGTAGCTGTATAATTTTTGTTGCTATATTGTTTATAAACTGTGTACATGGACACGCCAAAATTCTTAACATTACGGCGTATGGGGTGAATTTCGTTTAAACGTATTTTAATATCATTCCTTTGCAATCAAGAAAATGAAACTAGTGTACTTGAGTAAGATGCTTAAACTTATGTTGTTTGAAAAAAATATGTGCTTTTAAGGTTAATAATTAATGTACAGGACCTTACAAAAGTGTTCTGACAATGTCACGGTGTCATCCAAACGATGTTAAATTTTGAACTATTATTATGTTTAAACGCAAAATAAGTTGAGCAGTTTTTACTGGTGTATACAATGTTTATAAATCGTTTACACAGACACACAAGAGAATTTCGTAACATTAGAGCCTATGGACAAATTTTTATTTAAGCGCGCACTTTAATGCGTTTATGCTGAATTGAACTTAATAAAATCAACATATATTATAAAGATGCTTAAAATCATGTTTACTCTTTAAGAAGAGTATGTATAGACTAAATAATTTATGGAACCACACAAAATAATTCCGAGTATGCACTGTAATGATCCAAATGATGTCAAATTAGTTTGAAAAATTAATGAGTTATAATTATTTAGTTATAATTAATTAAAAGTTTATTGTTATTATTGGCGTTTATAATGACTGTGGCTACTTTTCCGGGATACAGTCGGTAACAAAAATGTCCGAACACTAGCGAAAATTCCTCTGTAAAAAAAGTACATTTCATACGGTTTTATTAAATAAATCCTTGTCCAATCCTCTTCTTAGTCAGCCGAAGAACATGATTCGATAAGGATTTATTTAACAGAACCGTATGAAGTGTACTTTTTTTACATAAGAATTTTTGCTAGTGTTCGAACACTTTTGTTACCGACTGTACATAAAAGAATTTCGAACTATTACGGTCTATAGTCGGTATCTCTTAAAAGTGTATTTTAACATGGTTACACCCCATCAAATATAATGAAATTTTATTAGAATTTTAAAAGCATTTTTTCCTGTTGAAAATTGTGGGCATAGAATTGGTAATTACACTCGTGTGCATAAATTAAGGATAATTCAGAATCACACGGAAATCGAACTTTAACGCGAAAATTTCACCTGTAGAAAATACTACACACATCTTTAAGAATAATATGAAAAATATAGGAAGCCATTAGATGACGCCGATACGATGATACAATGACGAAAGTGTAAAAAGAGGGTAGATAAGGAATGGGAGCAAAGAAGGAAAATTGTTCACACGCGCTCTGTATGCCGCTCAGTGCCACAACCGAATAGTTATGACACAGAGGACGCATGTAGATGATTTTTTACGTGGTAGAATTATCTGCTGACTAGAATGTGGGCGTACACAGATAGAAGTATCGGGAAAACTTGGAATCGCCCAAAGTGTCATCTATAGGCTTTGGCAACTATTCCAAAATGATGGAAATGCCAGTCGACGTTACAGTACTGGTCGGCCCAGAGTTACAATGCCGAATGGCGACCGGTATTTGGCAGTAACTGCCAAAATAAGCAGAAAAAGCACAGCATCAGACCAGTCTCGTCAGCTTCCTGACGCCAAAGTTGTGACTGTTTCTAGGCAAACCGTGTATAGACATTTGGGAGATATTGGTCTATATGCTCGCAGGCCTATTAAATGTTTTCCGCTCGCAGCAATGCACTGTTGCCAGCGGTTAACTTGAAGTAGAGAACATGCAATGTAGACACCGACACAGTGGGCTTGTGTGATGTTTTCCCACGACTCCAGGTTTAACTTTTAGTGTGATTCCCGCCAGACTTTCATATGTAGAACGTCAGGTACCCGTTACCACCAAAACAACATCACTGAACGACACCGTTACTCTGGGACAGGAGTGCTCGTTTGTGGGGAATCATATTGGGCACGAGAACAGATCTCCATGTTCAAATCGGAACCATGACAGGCCAAATTTATTACGAAGTCATTCAGGAACAACATGTAAGTTTGTTTGGGGATGCCATGGGCCCAGAATTTGTGTTTATGGATGACAATACGAGTCCTCACCGTGCAAACGTTGTACACGGATGCCAACAATCCCAAGTTATCACCCACATGGAATGGCCAGTTTTCTCAGCTGACTAGAATCCGATAGAGCATGTGTAGGACATGCTTTTCCGACGAGTTGTAGCTCGTCAACCACCTTCTACATGTGTACCGGAACTTCAGAGAACATTGCTTAGTGAGTGGAATAATCTTCCCCAAGATCAGACCGATAATTTTATACTCAACATTGCTAAGCGTTGTAAGGACTGCATTTCATCATCTGAGAGATATACAATGTATTAACCATCATATCAACCACGTAATGTTAAGTTTTTGTAAGGGAGATATTTTTTGTAATTGCTTCAGTGTGCAAAAATCGTAGTTTTTATAAATGGTATCCTACATAACCCACCTTTTTTTGTTCTTGATCTTTTGTTCAATAAATAGACTTTATGAATAAGCCATGTTTGTTTTGCTTCTGAACTTTTATTTTTCGCAGGAAACCTTTATTTGTCGCATTATCCTTAATTTATGGACATGAGTGTAGTTTAAAGGTTACGCAAAATATTTCCGATATGCTATGTAATTTTTTTTTTTTTTTGTATGAAATTTGGTAGTTATAAAATTTGGTAGTTATAAAATTTGGTAGTTATGAAATTTGGTATTTAAGAATTTCAGAGAAATAATACAAGACCGTCGTTTATTAAGAATACATATTGTTGCGTACTTGGGGGTTCGTAAGTTGTCCGAGAATGAAAGGCGAAACTTGCAAAAATTCAGTGATTTATTCACAGAAAATTCCAGAAAAATGCAGGTCTATAAACCAAGTATCAGCTTCAATTTAATCAGTAAACACAGTTTAAACAACAGCTGTTAACAGCAAAACAGCAGTACAAACTGTTTAGCAATAACACATAAAACAAGTCTCATTCAAAGAGGCTCAAAGCAAAGCAAACATTTGACGAAACTGACACAAATCTGAGACTTACCGCCTTGGGAAAAAAATGCTCCTTTTATACTTTTCTATCTCATCAGCCAATGAAATTAGAGCTTCCATATTTGGTATATCCCTAATAAGGACTTTCTCGCCAAGGTCGCAAAAAAAAAAAAAAAAATCGCCAAGGAGGGAAACAGTTGCCAAATTTGGCGCCAAATCTATTTCTACCCTTATAGGAGATGTAATGCGTTTTTAAGGGACAATTAGGCTATTTTAACGCTAAAACGACTAGAGCACAAAATTAGCATTTTATCAACTTATTAAGCCTCGTTAAAAGAATTTATACAAAAATAAATACAATTATTTACAATTACGTAACACTTTATATGGTACACAGATAGACATGGAAAGAGAGATACAGCAGGGGGTTGAGGGGGGCGGCAGCCCCCCGCAGGAATGTATTTCATTATGGTAACAAGTCGATCGAATCAATATATACTATTATATAATAAGGAATAAATAAAAATGACCTATTGAATAATGTCAGATGCAAATGTCAGATGCAAATGTCCACTAGTTAAAATTATTATTTAAAAAATTGTCTTTTATGATAATGCAGACGATTTCGATATTAAAGAAGTAGTATAACACTAAATATCCAAAAAAGTCCATTTTATTCTCAATATAAAAAAAAAATAAGATTTAAAAAAAAAAAGTTTTTTTTTGTTAAAAATAAAAAAAAATCGATAACGTTGTTTTAAATTATCGCAGGTCGATGGTTCAACCATTCGTTTTAAAGGTATTGGCGAGCTCTTTTGAAGTGACTCCTACATACACAAAAAAAAATTTCCCAGTTGACTATCTCTATTAGAAAAAATATATATTCGTTTCATTTGGTTTAGTGTAGTCTATAGACGTTAAACTCTACTTACCTGCAATTTCCCCTATAGACGTATTGTATTTGAATACTTTTGAATGTCCCTGTACACGAACCATTTGTTTCATCTCAACGAAAAGCTTAGTGTAGCATCCCTATATGATACACATTTAGAATACCATGTTTGGAATTTCTGCTACTATTTGTTCTTGAGATATGCTGATAACAGACACAACAGACACACGTTCGAAAATTTGACCCTAAAACGATACTTTCTCGACCCTATTGGTAAGAGAAAGTAAAAAAAAAAAAAAAAAAAAAAAGAAAAAAAAAAAAAAAAAAGATTTTGATGAAATTCAGGCAAAAGCAGAATTTAGTTTAGTACAGAGGACTATTAGTTTTTTTTTCCAAATAATAACATCGCTTTCAAATTTTTCAATTATATTTTCGATAAATTTTCGATTTCAATAAATGTTCAACTATCGTAAAAGTGGCATCGTAAAAATCCGTAGATTGAGACTAATGGCCATATCACACGAGAGACTTTCGTTCAGCGTTTTACTAAACACAGCATTATACCCAGCATACTCAGCTTGATTTTGTTCAAGGACAGCAAGTTTTAGGATGATCAACTGTTACAAAACCGTTTAGAAAAAGTTGAGTATGTTGAGTATGTTGAGCGTGCTGATCAAAATTGACTAATAGGAGGAATAAACAGGATTTTTTCCTGGAATATCTTTAGAGAAGGGAATACATCACGCTATCAATTTGGGGGAACCCTACGGTCAACTGACCGGTTTCCCGTTCATTCAACATAGTGAACATGTTACGTATAATGTTATGTTGAGTATATATGCTCCCGTGTGATATGGCCATAATAGTCCTTATTCCTAAAAATGCTTAAATCACAACTAAACCCAGACTACCCTACCTGACCATATATATTTCCATTTTTTATAGAACCGATTAAATTTTATTTGCTTTTTATGATTATACAAGAGAAAATATATGCTTTTCTTCGTATAGATCACCTCATATTTTAAATATTAGAATAAATCCAAACATAGGAAATTTCTATATTTTTAATCAAAAGATAATAATTTTAATGAATGTCTGGTGTATTTGCACAACTTTTTATATTATATATAATAACGTTTTCATAATTTTACATTCAATTGAAATTTATGCTTAGTTTTCGATTCAAAATGTTAATGATAGTTAAATAAATGACCAGTAAAATACAAAAACACATTTTCTATATGAGCGATAAGCTTAAAATATACGTAATTATCTAAAATGAACAATATATACATGCCATATATTTTCTCTTGAAAAAGCAACAAACGAGGGCCTCTTATTGAAATATTTATAATCGTGAATATATTTCATAAAATTAAATTTTAAAGAAAAGCACAAAACAATAAAATTTTTTATCACATTGAAAGTAGAGTCAGCTAATCAATTTATATTCTTAATTTATTGGAGTCTTGGAGAACACAAAGAATTCTAAATTATGCCTGTAACTGTATCTCTGATAGCTGATCTTCAATAAGAAACAAAGTTCAGAATTTATCTTTAGTAGATCGATTAATGACGATATGGTGCCTTAATGGCAGAAGTCCTAGCTGCTCTTTAAATAATTTTCTTTTTGAAAGACTTCCCAGTTCGGAATAAGAAAAGAAACAAAGAAAGTACTTTATTGTCTTTCTGTCTCCGCCTATTGGAAATGAAGTTAAACTTATTTATCGAAATAAACTTCAAGAAAGAAAATGTTATTTTCAAAAGAAAATTTACTCAATTTTGCTTTATTTAAAACGTATATTTAACAGTTTTTATT